>PISX010025372.1:0-26252 GCA_004024625.1 Mellivora capensis | reverse complement strand
CCCACAATTTCACCCTATGATCTTTTCTCTTTTTGAGTGCTTTTTATCGGTCTTCAAGTTAATGCTGGTCCCCAGTCTTAGGGGACTCTCGTATTGGGGTATTACTTCCCAATGCGTCTCCTCTGGTGGCTCCCTCCCCCTTTTGTTTATCTTCTGATACCAGTCCGGTGTTCCCGCTCAGCTTTACCTGCCCACTGGCATCTTCTGCCCCCGTAGAGATCCTGACATCCCACTGGCATCTTCTGCTCCCGTAGAGATCCTGACGAGTAGAATTTTGATCTCAGGCTGATTTCATGAGTGATCAGAGTTCCTTGGTAGGTAATCAGCTCACTTTAGGGGACAGGTTGAACCAGAGCATCCTCCTAGTTCCCAGCCATCTTGTCTCCCCCCTTCTGATAATTCTTTACCTGACTACTAAATTGTCCTGACACAGGTATGTTAACGTGGAAGCCCAGGCTTAAAAATAAAACAAGAGCTTAACAATGACAACAACAACAACAACAGCAACAAAAAACGGGCAGAGTACTTAGTGTATAAACACTTCCAGGAACATGAAGTCTACTTTATAAGTTGAATATCATTGCTAAGATAATAAGCAACAAGAGAGTAAATAATTATCAGTAGTAGTAGTAGTAGTAGTAGTAGTAGTAGTAGTAGTAGTAAAATGACAAGAACAAACCAGCAAAAACAAAATTTGGAGGATGGAAGAATCTGAAAGCAGACTTATCTAAAATATATAGTATTCAATCAATATTCAAGACATTCAAAGAAATAGGGAGTATGTCAAATAAAAAGGGAATGAAGGTAGTCAAGAGAAAACATCACTGAGTGACCCAGATTTTTTGGACTAACTAAAAAGGACTATATTGACTATTACACATATTTTCAAGAAACTAAAGAAAAACATGTCTAAAGAATTTAATGAAAGTATAGCAGTAAAGTGTTATCAAATAGGCAATATTAATAAACAGAGATTATAAATAAAATAAAAAAATAAATTCTGGAACTCAAATGCAAAATTCAAGGGCTTAAAAACCAAAGGGTTTAAAAATAAATATGAACTCACTGATAAAGAATCATCAAACTTGAAAACTGGCTAATACAGATTGTGTAGTCTGAAGATAAAATATTTTTAAAAAAGACAAATCAAGAGAAAGACAGCCTCAGAGACCTGTGGGATATCATCAAGAATATTAAGGTTTAAGTGAACCCCAGAATGGAGATAAATTGAAACAAACAAACAAAAAATACCTGAAGAAATAATGTAGGACAACTTCCTAAATTTTTTAAATTTATTTATTTGACAGAGAGAGAGAGAGAAAGACCACAAGTAGGCAGAGAGGCAGGCAGAGAGACAGTGGGGGAAGCAGGCTCCCCGCTGAGCAGAGAGCCCAATGCTGGGCTCAATCCCAGGACCCTGGGATCAGGACCTGAGCCGAAGGCAGAGGCTTTAACCCACTGAGCCACCCAGGTGCCCCAACTTCCTAAATTTTATGTAAAACATTAAATTACATATTCTAAGGGCATCTGGGTGGCTCAGTCATTAAGCATCTGCCTTCTGCTCAAGTCCTGATCCCAGGGTTCTGGGATCAAGCCCTTCATCGGGCTCCTTGATCAGTGGGAAACCTGTTTCTCCCTCTCCCACTCCTCCTGCTTGTGTTCCCTCTCTCACTGTGTCTCTCTGTGCGAAATAATAAAGAAAAATCTTTTTAAAAAGTACATATTCTAGAAATTTAAAGATTTCCAAGAGGGATAAATCAGACCCACATCTAGAAACACCACAGTCAAATTAATGAAAGTCTTAGACAAATAAAATATTGAAAGTGGCAAGAAAAACTAAAACAAAACAAAACAAAACAAAACAACCTAGCAGCAACAACAGCAACAAAAACTATCATATAAAAGAAATACTTTGATAAGATTAACACATGACTTCTCATCAGAAAACATAGAAGTCTTTAAGCAGTGGGATGGCATTCAAAGTGTTTAAAAACAGACTGCTAATCAAAAATTTTATGCCATGCTAAATTCTTCTTCAAAAATGAAGGAAAAATTAAGACATTCCAGGTAAAGAAAAACTGAGAGAATTTGTCATAAACAGAGCTGCCTTATGAGAAATTCTAAAAGAAAATTTTCAAATTGGAATGAAAGTACACTAGGCAATAACTGAGGTCCATGCAAAGACACAGTGAAATAGTATAGGTAACTACATACTTAAATATAAAAGACAGCAAATATGTATGTTTTGCTTGTAATGTTTTTCTTCTTTTATGTATTTTGAAAATCAACTTCATAAAATTATTATAAATGTATTGATGGAATTATAATGTATATTATGTAATTTGTATTGCCATAAGAGTACAAAGAAGGGGGAAATACATGTCAAATGAATTAGAAATGTAAACTAACAATTACCTATTTAGCACCAAGTGGGTAGGAATGCAAGAATGTAGAAACAAAAAGATGTATGACATATAGGAAACAAATAGAAAATGGCAGAAGTAATTCTACACTATTAGTAAGTACATTAAATATAAATAGAATATTTATACCAATTAAAAGTAGACATTGATAGAATAGATGAACAAAAATAATCCAAGTATATGCTGAAAGAAAAAATATATAGAGAAAAGTAAATATGTTGAAAGAAAAATATTGGAAATATATATACTATGTGGGCTTTAACCATAAGAGAACTGGAGAGGCTAAACTAATACTAGACAAAATATACTTAATTTTTTTGTTACAGAAAGCAAAGGCATTATAAATGATAAGAGGGTCAGTCCATCAAGACAATACAGATCATAATGCACCTAACAGCAGAACCACCTAACAACAGAACAACAAACCCATGAAGTACAAACTGACAAATTTGAAGGAAAAAAATAGATATTTCAAAAATAATAGTTGAGGGGCACCTGGGTGGCTCAGTGGGTCGAGTTCTTGCCTTCGGCTCAGGTCATGATCTCAGGGTCCTGTGATCAAGCCCCCCATCATGCTCTCTGCTCATCAGGGAGCCTGCTTCCCCCCTCTCTCTCTGCCTGCCTCTCTCTCTCTCAAATAAATAAAATCTTTTAAAAAATAGTTGAATACTTCCATATGCCACTTACAATAATGGATAAAAAACCTAAGCTGAAGATCAACTGGGAAATACAAGACTTGAATAATACTACAAACCAATTAATTTTAACAGATGCTTATAGAATGCTATACCCCAAAACAGTAGCATATGCGTTCTTCTCAAAGCCACATGGAATTTTCTTCAGGACAGGCATATACTAGATCAAAAAGTAAGCCTCATAATAATCAAAATAATTTGAAATTAAATAAATGTGTTCTCCAACTATAATAGAAATAATTGATAAATCAATAAGAGAACATTAGGGAAAATTACAAATAGTAGAAAATTTAAAACATTGCCAAATAACCAATAAATCAAAGAAAAGCAAATTACAGAAAAAAAAAATAGAAAATACTTGCAGGTAAATGAAATTAAAAACACAGCAACCCCAAACTTATCTAATACAGATAAAAGAGTGCATAGAGAGAAATTTATAGTTGGAAACACTTACATAAAAATGAAGAAAGAATTCAAATAAATAGCCTAACCTTCCATCTTAATAAAATATAAAGGAAAATCAAACTTAATGAAAAGCAAGCAGAAGGAAGGAAATAATAAATAGTAGAATGGAAATATGAAATAGAAAATAGACAAAATCAACAAAAGCAAAAGTTGGTGCCTTGAACAGATCCATACAATTGACACACTTTATACACAACAACTGTAATATGTGTGGTATGTTGTAACATTATAATGGGACAGTGGCAGATCTCAGGTGAGTTTTAGCCTAGATCCATTTGATAGGGGTGCACTTTGGAAATCCTGATGCCTTCCCTTCTGTTCACATGACAGTCATCTTTTGAAGAGTCCTGAACATGTTGATTCTACTGGGCTATGGGGCCCCAGACTGCAGAAACAGCTATTATTAATGTAGGTTCTTTCATCTGAAAGGAAGAAGATTAAGCACAGTGTTAAAGGGGGAAAAAAAGGAACATGACTCCTATTTAGGTCTCATTGACATGGGTCCTTAAATATAGTAACAAAAAAAGATAACAAGGCAAAAATAAATAAGTAAATAAGGAAAGAGAGAAAGAAAGAGAGAAAGAAAGAAAGAAAGAAAGAAAGAAAGAAAGAAAGAAAGAAAGAAAGGATTTTAAAAGGTAACTGAGAATTTCTATGAGGCACCCTTATGAGGACCACTAAAATCATTTGATTAGTTGAAGCATATTCTCCCTGGGTTTCAGAATTTCTTGTCTATGTGATCTTCCCAGCATACTTGCCATGTCTACTGTATAATTTTTAGGGAGGAGAATGTATTATGCAAAATTTCATATTGTTTATCTCACTCAAACAAGTGAGTTTTGAAATGAATATCTGCATTTTTTGGTATTTTGTTTCTTGTCCTTATAGTGGTTTGTTCAATTATCAATGCAGAGCTTTGGTTGCGTCTGGAAGTCCTATAAGATACAACGAAAAAACTAGTAACAACCAGGTAGGTAAAACTGGTACACCAATTACTATTTCAGTTATATTTTTCTGCAATATGTCTTTTTACTTATTTTCTTTATATTGAAATAATTGTAGGATGCAAAAAATGTACAGAGAAGTAATCTTCACCCAGTTCTTTCAATGGTAACACTTTGTATAAGTATAATACAATATTAAAATACAGAATCGACACTAGTAAAACCCATAAAGCTTATTTGTATTTCACCAATTTTACCTGCCCTTGTGTGTGTGTGGGGTGTGTGTGCATGCATATGTATGTTTTTATAATTCAAGGTAACTTTTTCACATGTGTACACTTGTAAAACCACCATGGCAATCAAAATATACAAGTGTTCCATCACTAACCACAAGGTTTCCTTTTGTTTATTTAATCAACTTACCCCAAAGATGGTGAAAAGAAGGGCCACCTGTACCCCAGTGTTCATAGCAACAGTGGCCACAGTCACTAAACTGTGGAAAGAACCAAGATACCCTTCAACAGACAAATGGATAAAGAAGACATAGTCCATATATGCCATGGGGCATTATGCCTCCCTCAGAAAGGATAAATACCCAACTTTTGTATCAACATGGACAGGACTGGCAGAGATTATGCTGAGTGAAATAAGTCAAACATAGAGTCAATTATCATATGGTTTCACTTACTTATGGAACATGAAGAATAACACAGAGGGCATTGGGAGATGGAGAGAAGTGAGTTAGGGGAAATCAAAGGGGGAGACAAACCATGAGAGACTGTGGACTCTAAGAAACAAACTGAGGGTTGTGGGGGGGTGGAGATGGGGCAAGCCTGGTGGTGGGTATTATAGAGGTTACGTATTGCATGGAACACTGGGTGTGGTGCATAAAGAATGAATTTTGGAACACTGAAAAAAATAAATTAAAAAATTTCATAAAGACATGTGAGCCAAGCAAAATCTATCTGTGTGCCAGATTTACCCTGGCAGCTACCAGTTTACAATCTCTCTTTTTTAAAAGTGCTTTAGAAGATAACTTTTTCAAATTTTAAGTACAGCCTCTCTGCCCACAGTACCACCTCTCTATAGGATTAAGGCCAATGTGACACTAAGTAAACAAAACAAAACAAAACAAAAAACACAACGAAGAACAAAAAACAAATTCAGTTGACAACCAGTGTTCTCTTCATAAAATAAATAAAATAAAATAAAATAAAATAAAATATATTTATTTATTTATTTATTTGACACAGAGAGAGAAAGGAAGAGAAGGAATACAAGCAGAGGGAGCCAGAGAGAGAAAAGCAGGCTTCCCTTTAAACAGGGAGCCTGATGTGGGGCTTAAACCCAGATTTGGGGCTTGATTTCAGGACTCTGGGAACATGACCTGAGCTGAAGGCAGCCACTTAACAACTGAGCCACCCGGGCATCCCTGTTCTCTTCTTTTTGAAAACTAAAGTTTTGTAACTGACATAGGCTTTTTGTTCAGCCCTGTCTTCCATTTAATGTCCCCCAGACCTGTCAGTAGTCTTTGCAAATTAACTGAGTTCAAGGATATTCCACCGATTGACTGGACAAGTAAGAACATTTTTTAATATAGCCAGTGCTTCCTGATAATTCTTAAACTATGATACTTATTGCAAATACAATTGTGGATATTTATTTTTTTTTCCTTTTTAAAATTTTATTTTGAAATTTCATTACTGGAGGTAAAGAAGAATATTTTGAATTGTCAGCCAAGAAATAATTCACTGAAAATTAAACCAAACAGGCATTCATTTGGGCAGTTAGATTTGCAGTTTGTGAAACAGATTCAGGTAGAAACCTTTCTCATGTCCCAAGGAAGACAAAGAAGAGGCAGATTTATATAAGTGAAAAATTACATGTTCTCTTTCATGTTCAAAATGATTTGAAGTTAGGGGCACTGGGATTGGTTGAGTTAATATGCAAATAAAGAATTGAAGTTTATTAAGCTACATTGGCTCCTTTCAAAGTAAAGAATGGAGGTTATTCAGGTGTCATGGTGAGGAAGAAGTTAAGTCCAAGTTAAGGACTTGAAGCTGGCAGGAAAGTTAAAAAATGTTCATAGTTTCTCAAATGATGATTTGCATAAATTACTCCTTTCTTATGGCCTCCTGACTCTATTAAAAACAAAAATTCTTGGGAGGGGTCAAGATGGTGGAGAAGTAGGAGACACTGTTTCAACTGGTCCCCTAAAGTGAGCTGATTATCTACCAGATCACTCTGAACACACATGAAATCAGCCTGAGATGTAGGATTATGCACTTCTGGATCTCTATGGGAGCAGAAGAGGCCAGTGGATAGGTAAAGTGGAGTAGGAATGTTGGACTGATATTGGAAGATAAACAAAAGGGGGAGGGAGCCACCAGAAGTGACCCATTGGAAAGTAATACCCCAATACAAGAGTGCCCTGTGACTGGGAACCAGCATTAACTTGGAGTCTGGTTAAAAGCACTCAAAAAGAGCAAAAGATCTTAAAGGGAAACTGGAGGAATTGGGTGGTTGGGGGCATGGGTTTAAGCCCACAGACCCAGGACAGCTGCTGCAGATGCCCTGCCAGAGAGAGTGTGGCAAAGCATCCAGACCTTGATCCCTGAGCCCCCAGTGTGCATGAGAGTGTCTGGGAGGCAGTGCATGTGAGAAAGTCTGGTGTGGATGCCAGCCGGCACTCTCTAGAACCACAGCCTTTTGCACTCTGCATTGGCACTGTGCGACTGTGGTCTGAGTTGCACTCCACACCCTCCCCTGAGAGAGGTGGGCACTAGCCAGTGCTCTCTAGGACTGGCGAGAGTCTGAACACTCCCAGCCCTAGCCGGAAGGAAAATCTCAGCATGCTATCTCTGGTTGGGATCTCTGCAGTCTGGACCTGCAGACAGCCACAGCAAAGGCAGCTACTGGAAGCCAGCTCTCTGGACTAATACTGCTTGTGGTTTTAGTAGCACTGGGGTACAAGCAGGAGCTCCTGAAACCTCTGAGACTGTGGCTGGGGATGTGCTCTGCTGGTGGGAGGTGGAGAGGGGGATTTTATATGCTTTGGAGCATCCAGAGGGAAATAGACTGAGGTTTCTCTCTGAGACAAAGGTCTGGGTGCAGTTTGCTTTCCTCTAAACCTCCAAAGAACTGTCAAAAGCCATCAAGTGGAGAAAAAAAAAAAAAAAAAAAAACCTCCAGAGAACAAAATCCTGAAAACTGGTTTACTCAGAGTCCAGACCCTTGATAGGGGGCAGAAGGACTCAACTCTAGCAAGACTTCCGGGAAAAACCACGTGGCAGACCCCTCCCCCAGAAAGCCACCCTCCCCCCAAAAAAGAGGACAACCACCACAGGATCCTCACAAAAATGTAAAACCCTAATATCAGGGGAAAAGAAGATATTAAGCTCCCGGTATTGACCTAAAACCTGTATACTTCATTGATACAACTTTTATTTTTAATCTTTAATTCATTCACACTATTCTTCTTTTTATTTTTTTATAATTTTTAACCTATTTACCATCACAGTGAGAGATTCATTACAACAAATTCCACAATAACCTTTTAACGTGAACTTTTTAGATACATATACCTGTGTTTTATTTTGTTTTTGGCTTTTCTTTTTTTTTTAATATTCATATAGAGATAAGCTTCAAGGTAATCCTCTTTCCCCAGTCAATACTACCCCTATATATAAGCCAGTTTTAATCCCCCTTTATCTCAGGAAAGTTGAGTCGTTTAACAAAGATATCAAGATACACCCAGGAAGAATCAAAATAACCTTCCTTGCCCACACTGAGAATTTATAACCACCCTCCCATCTTTTTCTTCTGCCAGTGTTTCTGTATTTGCTTTTGTTCTGGTAGTATATAAATCTTATACTTGGGTTCATTTTGGCTGGGTTCTTTTTTTTCTTGCCATTTTCTCTTGTCTGTCTTTTTGTTTGTATATTTTTGTTTGTATACTTCATAAATCTTACCTTTGGAGCTCATTTGGGCTGGGTCTTCTCTCTCTCTCTCTCTCTCTCTCTCTCTCTTTTATTTTCCCCTATCTCTTTTTTTCTTTTTTCTTTCTTAATGGTGGGGACTCCCAATTGCTCAGAAGTGTTCCAGGGTGCACCTTGCCTGGATCACAGTTGATACATTCAGCTACACCTCCCCTCAGCCTTCTCTCACCAAAATGACTAGGAGGAGGAATGCCCAAGAGAGAAAAAATTCAGAGACTGTGCCCTTTCCATTAGAGTTACTGGATGTGGACATAAACAGTATGTCAGAAAGGGAATTCAGGCTAACAATTATCCAGGCAAAGGCTAGATTGGAGAAAACCATTAATGACAAAAGAGAATCAATTAGGGCAGAAGTAAAAGCCACTAGGGAAGATGTTAACAATGCTATCAATGACTTCCAATTTAATATAAATTCTCTAGCAGCTAGAGTAACTGAGGCAGAAGATAGAATTAGTGATCTAGAGGACAAACTGACAGAGAACAAGGATCAGGAGGAGGCCGGGAACAAACAGCTTAAAAGCCATGAAAATAGAATTAGGGAAGTAAATGATGCCATGAAATGTTCCAACGTCAGAATTATTAGAATCTCTGAGGGGTGGGGGGAGCAGAAAGAAGACTAGAGGATACAGTTGAACTAATTCTCCATGAATTTTTTTCCAATCTGGGGAATGGAACCAGTGTTCATGTCCTAGAGGCAGAAAGGTCTTTCCCAAAGATCATAGAATCTAGAAAGACATCCAGACATCTGCTTGTGAAACTGATGAATCATAATTTTAGACAGGAGTTCTTGAAAGCAGCTAGGGAGAAGATATTGGTTACCTGCAGAGCAAGACCCATTAGAATAACGTCAGACCTGTCCACAGAAACGTGGCAAGCCGGAAAGGGCTGACAAGATGTATTCAGGACATTAAATGAAAATAACATGCAGCCAAGAATAATTTATCCAGCAAGAATGACATTTAAAATGGATGGAGAGATAAAGAGCTTCCAAGACAGGCAATATTTAAAAGTGAATGTGATCACCAACCTGGCACTACAAGAAATGTTAGGGGAGTTCTAAAATAGAAGAAAGAACCCAAGAGTGTCATTGAATAGAAATTTATGGAGACAATCTATAGAAAGAAGGACTTCACAGGCAACACGATGTCAATAAAAACACATCTCTCAATAATCACTCTCAAAGTAATGGCCTAAATGATTACATAAAATAACAGGGTTGCAGATTGGATATGATGATAGGACCCATCCATATGTTGTCTACAAGAGACCAATTTGGAACCCAAGGATACATCCAACCTGAAACTGAAGGGATGGAAAAGCATCCTTCATGCCAATGGGCCTCAAAAGAAGGCTGGGGTAGCAATTCTTATATCAGATAAACTAGATTTTAAACTTAAGACTATAGTCAGAGATAAAGAAGGACACTACATCATTCTTAAAGGGTCTATCCAGCAAGAAGACCTAACAATTGTAAATATTTATGCCCCAATATGGGAGCAGCCAACTATGTAAGTCAACTATTAATCAAAATACAGACTCATAGTAATATGAATACATTAATGGTAGGGTATCTTAACACACCACTATCAGTAAAAGACAGATCATCCAAGCAGAAAATCAATAAAGAAACAAGAGCTTTAAATGGAACATTGGATCAGATGGACCTCACAGATATATATAGAACATTCAAGCCTAAAGCAACAGAATACTCATTCTTCTCGAGTGCACATGGAACTTTCTCCAGAATAGACCACATACTGGGTCACAAATCAGGACTCAACCAATACCAAAAGATTGAGATTATTCTCTGCATATTCTCAGACCACAATGCTTTGAAACTGGAACTCAACCACAAGAAAAAGTTAGGAAGGAATTCAAACACCTTAAGAATGTTTGGATCAACCAGGAAATCAAAGAAGAACTTAAACAATGCATGGAAACTAATGAGAATGAAGACACTTTGGTCCAAACCCTATGGGATACAGCAAAGACAGTCCTAGGGGGAAATACATAGCCATCCAAGTATCCCTCGAAAAACTGAAAAATCCAGAATACACCATCTGTCTTTACACCGTAAAGAACTGGATAATCATTAAATTAAGCCAACCCCACACGCAAGAAGGGAAATAATCAAGATTAGAGCAGAGATCAATGAGATAGAAACTAGAGATACACTAAAACACATCAATGAAACTAGAAGCTGGTTTTTTAAAGAATACGATTGATAAACCATTGACCAAACTAATAAAAAAAAGAGAGAGAGAGACGACCCAAATAAATAAAATTAAAAGGGAGAGATCACGACTAACACCAAGGAAATAGAAAAAAAAATCAGAAATTATAATCAACATTTATATCCCAATAAGTTAAGCAACCTAGACGAAACGGATGCATTCCTGGAAAACGATAAATTTCCAAATCTGAATCAGGAAGAAATTGACAACCTGAATAGACCAATATCTAGCAACGAGATTGAAACAGTGCTCAAAAACTTCCCAAAAAGTGAGAGCCCTGACCCTGACAGAGTCCCTGGGGAATTCTACCAACCTATCAAAGAAGAAATAATACCTATTCTCCTGACGCTGTTTCAAAAAGTAGAAACAGCAAGAAATCTTCCAGACCCTTTTTAAGAAGCCAGCATTACCCTGATCCCCAAACCAGGCAAAGACCCCACCAAAAAGGAGAATTTCAGACCAATATCCCTGATGAATATGGATGCCAAGATTCTCAACAAGATCCTAGCTAATAGGATCCAACAGTACATTAAAAAGATTATCCATCATGAGCAGGTGGGATTATCCATGGATTGCAGGGGTGGTTCAACATTCAAAAACAATCAATGAGATAAAACAAATCAATAAGAGGTGAGAGAAGAACCACATGGTCCTCTCAATTGACGCAGAAAAGGCATTTGAAAAGATATAGCATCCCTTCCTTATTAAAACAATTCAAAGTATAGGGATAGAGGGAATTTTCCTCAACTTCATAAAATCTATGTGTGAAAAACCCATAGTGAATATGGTTCTCAAAGGGGAAAAGCTGACAGCCTTCCTTTTGAGATCAGGAACACGACAAGGATGCCCACTCTCACCACTCTTGCTCAACATAGTGTTAGAAGTACTAGCAACACCAATCAGATAACAAAGAGAAATAAAAGGTATTCAAATTGGCAATGAAGAAGTCAAACACTCTCTCTTCTCAGATGACATGATACTTTCTGTGGAAAACCCAAAAGTCTCCACCCCCAAACACCTAGAACTCATACAGCAATTCTGTAATGTGGCAGGACACAAATCAATGTACAGAAATCAGTTGCTTTCTTATACACTAACAATGAAAATGCAGAAAGGGAAATGAGATAATTGATTCCATTTACTATAGCACCAAGAACCATAAGATACCTAGAAATAAACCTAACGAAAGAGGTAAAGGATCTGCACTCAAAGAATTACATAATCCTCATGAAAGAAATTAAAGAAGACACGAAAGATGGAAGACCATTCCATGCTCATGGATCAGAAGAATAAACATTGTTAAAATGTCTATTTTAAAAATTTAACAATTTAACATTTTAACATTTAACATTTACAATTTAACATTGAAATGTCTTTCAATGCCATTCCGATGAAAATTCCACCAGCATATTTCAAAGAGCTGGAGCAAACAATCCTAAAATTTGTATGGAAGCAGAAGAGACCTTGAATTGCTAAGGAAATGTTGAAAAAGAAAAACAAAACTGGGGGCATCATACTGCCTAATTTCAGGCTTTAAAAGCTGTGATCACCAAGATAGCATGATACTGGCACAAAAACAGACACATAGACCAGTGGAACAGAGTAAAGAGTCCAGATATGGTAGATAGTCTAGATAGGGACCCTCAACTTTAAGGCCAACTAATCTTCAACAAAGCAGGAAAAATATACAGTTCAAAAAAGACAGTCATTTTGATAAACAGTTCTGGGAAAATTGGACAGCTATGTGTAGAAGAATGAAACTCAACCATTCTCTTACAGCATACACAGAGATAAACTAGAAATTGATAAAAGACCTCAATGTGAGGCAGGAATCCATCAGAATCCTAGAGAAGAACATAGACAGTAACCTCTTCAACATCGGCCACAGCAAATTCTTTCAAGATATGTCTCCAAAGGCAAAGGAAACAAAAGCGAAAATGAACTTTTGGAATTTCATCAAGATCAAAAATATCTGCACAGCAAAAGAAACAGTCAACAAAACAAATAGGCATTCCATGGAATTGTTAAAGATATTCGCAAATGATGGTACAAAGGGCTGATATTCAAGATCTATAAAGAACTCCTCAAACTCAACACACACAAAACAGATAATCATGTCAAAAAATGGGCAGAAGACATGAACAGACACTTCTCCACAGAAGACAAATAGCTAACAGACACATGAAACAATGTTCATCATCACAGTCATCAGGGAGATTCAAATCAAAACCACATTGAGATACCACCTTATACTAGTTAGAATGGCCAAAATTAACAAGACAAGAAACAATGTGTGTTGGAGAGGATGTGGAGAAAGGGGAACCCTCTTACACTTTTGATGGGAATGTAAGTTGGTGCAGCCACTTTGTAAAATAGTGTGGAGCTTCCTTGTGAAATTAAATATAGAGCTTCCCTATGACCTTGCAATTGCACTACTGGGTATTTACCCCAAAGATACAGATGTAGTGAAAAGAAGGGCCATCTGTACCCCAATGTTCATAGCAGCAATGGCCACGGTCACCAAACTGTGGAAAGAGCCAAGATGCCCTTCCACGTATGAATGGATAAAGAAGACATAGTCCATATATACTATGGAGTATTATGCCTCCTTCAGAATGGATGAATACCCAACTTTTGTATCAACATGGACGGGATTGGAAAATATTATGTTGAGTGAAATAAGTCAAGCAGAGAGAGTCAATTATCATATGGTTTTGCTTATTTGTGGAGCATAAGGAATAACACGGAGGACATGGGGAAATGGAAAGGAGAAGTGTTTTGGGGGAAACTGGAGGGGGAGATGAATCATGAGAGACTGTGGACTCTGAGGAACTAACTGAGGGTTTCGGAGTGGAGGGGAAGGGGAGTTTGGGTGAGCCTCGTCGTGGGTATTGTGGAGGGCACATATTGCAAGGAGCACTGGGTGTGGTGCATAAACAAAGAATTCTGGAACACTGAAAAGAAATTTTAAAAATAAATAAAAATTAAAAAAATAATTTAGTTTTATTTTTTCAGTGTTCCATGATTTATTATTTATGGACCACACCCAGCGCTCCATGCAATATGTGCCCTCCTTAAAAAAGAGGAAAAAAAAGAAAGAAAAAAAGAAAAAAATCTTAAGTAGGCTTGCTTGCTGCCTTTTAGTAATCTCATTGTTCTGAATTCTGATCTAAAATATTACCTGTCTTTGTTATCTTTATCTCATTCTCCCATCAGGATATATACTGAATTTATCTCTCATAAGAATATACACAGTAACTGTATTCAAGTAATTGATAAAAGGGTAAAACACAAAGTGTAATATTGTGTTAAAAAAAATCTTCCAGACTGACAACCATTGAGTGTGTTGATCAAACAATTATGAATTCATGCTTCTGTACTGTCATTCAGCCCTTATCTCTCTATTTTGGCCATATCATAGGATGATCAACTATCCCAGTTTGCACAAAATTCAAGACATTCTTGGGATGCAGGACTTTCTGTTCTAAAACTGGGGAAGTCTTGGGAATAACAAGAAAATTAGTCACTCCATAAGTGTAATAGAAGATTATGTCTTGTCTAGTGTAAATTCAAAACTCCAAATTTTATTAGCCATCTGACATGAAAAGTGCATTTAGAAAATTTGCTGGTAATTGTCATTCTCTTTCTTTTTTAATTTTTTTTAATTTCTTTTCAGCGTAACAGAATTAATAGTTTTTGCACCACACCCAGTGCTCCATGCAATGTGTGCCCTCCATACTACCCACCACTTGGCTCCCCCAACCTCCCAACCCCCGCCCCTTCAAAACCCTCAGGTTGTTTTTCAGAGTCCATAGTCTCTCATGGTTCATCTCCCCCCCAACTTCCCTCAACTCCCTTCTCCTCTCCATCTCCCCATGTCCTCCGTGTTATTTGTTATGCTCCACAAATAAGTGAAACCGTATGATAACTGACTCTCTCTGCTTGACTTACTTCACTCAGCATAATCTCTTCCAGTCCCGTCCATGTTGTTAAAAAAGTTGGGTATTCATCGTTTCTGATGGATGCATAATACTCCATAGTGTTTATGGACCACAACTTCCTTATCCATTCATCCGTTGAAGGGACTTCATCAAGATCAAAAGCTTCTGCACAGCAAAGGAAACAGTCAACAAAACAAAGAAGCAACCCACAGAATGGGAGAAGATATTTGCAAATGACAGTACAGACAAAAGGTTGATATCCCGGATCTATAACGAACTTCTCAAATTCAACACATACAAAACAGATAATAATATCAAAAAATGGGCAGAAGATATGAACATACACTTCTCCAACGAAGACATACAAATGGCTATCAGACACATGAAAAAAATGTTCATCATCACTAGCCATCAGGGAGATTCAAATTAAAACCACATTGAGATACCACCTCACACCAGTTAGAATGGCCAAAATTAACAAGACAGAAAACAACGTGTGTTGGAGAGGATGTGGAGAAAGGGGAACCCTCTTACACTGTTGGTGGGAATGCAAGTTGGTGCAACCAATTTGGAGTATAGTGTGGAGATTCCTTAAGAAATTAAAAATAGAGTTTCTCTATGACCCTGCAATTGCACTACTGGGTATTTGCCCCAAAGATGCATATGTGGTGAAAAGAAGGGCCTTCTGTACCCCGGTGTTTATAGCAGCAATGGCCACGGTCGCCAAACTGTGGAAAGAACCAAGATGCCCTGTCATTTTCTTTCTAAATTTACTTTGAGATTAAGTACACCAAAGGCCATTCTGTATTAATTTTTTTAATGATTTCATCTTATATGTTGATAGGAATTTTGAGAAAGCTGGAGAGGATAATACCAAAAAAGAATGAAGTTTTGAATTTATGTGAAAGAAAATGATGCAGAAATATAAAGACGTAAATGACAAAGAATGACCTTAATTTTGATCATGAGTTCCTTTCCCATGTCACTCTTTCAAAGACCTCAAAGTCCACTATGTGCACATTTATGCCATGAAGAATTCACTTTTACCAGTTGATGGAGCAGAATATAGCCACATTGATTTAAAATGTCATTTTTAACTACTGTGGGCTTTTAATATCAATTGCCCTTATCCAAAGGAATCTAATGAGTGAATTGAGAGGCTTAAACTCCATTGCTTCAATAATTTTATTGCCTATGTTATATGAGTTTCCTCGTGCTGCTGCAAAAAATTCCCACACTAGTTGCTTAGAATAAACACATGCATGCTTGCATGGTTCTGGAGGCAGAAGCTTTTAAGAAGTTTCATCAAGCTAATAGCAAGTTGTCTGCATGGTTGAGAGCCTTCTAGAGGCTCAAGGGAGAATCTGTTTGCTTTCCTATTCCAGTCTCTTGTGGGCCACCTGCATTTCTGGGCTCATGGCTCTTCCTCCACCTTCAGATCCAGCAACGCAGCATTTTCAAAATCTTTCTGACACCAACTCTTTTGTCTCCCTCATCAACATTTGGAGGACCACTGTGATTACCTTAGTCCCACTTGGGAAATCATAGCTAAACTTTTTATGCTTTTGTCTAATTAAATTTTATTTTTTATTTTTCTTTATTTTTTTAAATTAAATTATCATTAACATACAGTGCTTTGTTAGTTTCAGGGGTACAGTATAGTTTAAATTTTAAAAAGTGTACTTATCTTAATAAGTATTAAGAAATGTATTGAATTGTTGAATCATATTGTACTTATTCTGTATTTAGGTAAGAAATAATATATAATTTCTTCCTTGGGAGACTTTCTGAAATTTACTTTGAACTTAATTATGTGTAGTGAATCTTAGAGAGAGATTGACTTAAAAGGACCTGACTGGGGTGCCTGGGTGGCTTAGTAGATTAAGCACCTGCCTTTATCTCAGGTCATGATCCCAGAATCCTTGGATAGAGTCCTACATTGGGCTCCCTGCTGAGCAGGGAGCCTGTTTCTCCCTCTCCCTCTGCTGCTCTCTCTCTCTTTCATATAAATAAATAATGTTTTTTTTTTAAATAAAATTACCTGGTTTAATCAACAGTCCCCTTATTGGTACTTTGCAAAAATTGTTAAAGCTCAAAGAAGTCAACATTAAGAGCAAGGAGAAGGGGATAAAACTAGTTCATGAAACCAAAAAGGGAGATACAAAGCTTGCTTTGAAATTTGAATTTCACATTAACTAATACTCATCCACCCAGAATACTTTCATATATATATATATTAGTGTAAAACAAATATATTTAAAATACAGCGCAGGAAAATTGGGCATTCTCCCTCCCAAAATACACTAAAAACTGTATTGATTTATAGCTCAATTATTCTGGAGCATCCTATAATTTTAAGTTAGAAGAAATCTTTCATGCAATATCTCTGATTCTCCCTATCCTGCACCTTTACTCCATACTCGAATCATCCCAAAGAACCCTAAAACCACAGAGAGATATCAAAATAGAATATAAAAAGAAAGGATAAATATTTTACTTAAACCACAAGTGCTTCTTTATTCTTATTTTCTAATAAAGTTATATTCACATCTTTATCGTTGCAGAGGTCTCTGGAATTTTTCTAAGAATTATTTTCAAAACATTTCCCTTTTCCCTATTTTTGCAGTATGCTATCTTTCTCAACATTGTATGACCGAACTTTTTTCTAATCATTCATTCTTTCTTTCTTTCTAATAAGTTAACAATAAAACTATACTTTCCCATTTCATTCTTTAAATTTGCTCAGAAGGGATAAAAAAATACTCTGTTTTGAATTTTTTTTGTCATATCTGTTAAAAATAGCTTGGTAAAATTTTCTTTTTCTATCTATGATCTGAAACATGATATTAATTACTAAATAATAGGAAATTCATTGCACTTCCAATACAGAAAGGTGACTAAATGTCAAGTATTCCTCAGAATAGTCTTTAAGGCAGCAATTTTGATTGATTTAGAATCTAGGCTTTCTGGGGATCCTGGGTGGCTCAGTTGGTTAAATGTTAGAATTTTGATTTTTGCCTCAGGTCATGATCTCAGGCAACTGGAATCCAGTGCAGCACTGGGTTCAATGTTCAGTGGGGAGTTTGCTTGGAATTTTCTCTCTCCTTCTCCATCTGCCACTCCTTCCCCTCCCTCTCTCTCTCAAATAAATAAATAAATCTTTTTTAAAAAATCTGGATTTTCCATCTGCCTGTGTGAGCAATTCTATTATAAACTATAGTTTCTTTTCATTTGCTCAAAACTATTTCAAAATATATGCTCAAAGCTGATAGCTTTCATGACTATATTTGGTCATGACTCTAGGGTTGGATTGTTCAATGAAATCACATCAGTTATATGTTGAGTAAACCAGAAAAGTATAAAAAGAAACATTTTTATATACTAAGAATTGGGTAGACACTTCCAAAATTTTTTTTCAAGTTAAACTTTATTTTAGTATATGTTTTATGAAAAATAAGTTCTCAATAAGTTTAAAATAAATTGTTTAAAAATAAAAATATTTTTTTTATTTTGAAGTGTTTCTGCATTTTTAAACATGTTATCTTGCATCCTCCTTGACATCACATTCTAACTTTTTTCAACTGTTTTCCCCCCAATTCCCTTTCTTTCCATCTCTCTTTCTTTTTCTCCCTCCCCTCCCCTTCCTAAAAATAAAAATAATTTATTGGTTCAATTTTATTTTTCATATCTATGGCTTTGGAGTAACTATCATTTCCCATAGTTCCAGGTTTTTTTTTCCTGTAGAAAGGTGAAATTTAAAATTTTAATATTAATATTTCAAATAGGTAATGAAAAGTTGTAATATAATTCATATATCTAAATAATTTTTATAAGCTTACAAATAAAGATTAAAATATTTAACAAATGATTTTGGGAAAATGCATATTCAATTACTAATATAATTTAAATTAAATTATATGTCTTAAAAATTATAAATGCAAAAATCTGGAAAGATTTTAGTACTCCGTTCTCCATTGTGTAGCCTTTTCAGATAGCCTTCTATCACTAGTGATATGGATTTTAGGGTCTAATAAGTATTTACACGTAGAAGAATAAAACCATACTCCTATCTTCCGATACTCACAAAAATTACCTCAAAATTGATTGAAGACTTCAATGCAGCATTTGAAACCACAAGATTCCAGGAAGAATACATAGATGGTAAACTCTTTTACATGGGTCTTGGGAATGATACTTTGGTCATGACAAGACAAAATAAAGGTGAAGACAACGAAAGTAAAAATAAACAAGTGGAACCACATCAAACTAAAACATTTCTGGAAAGAAAAAATATCAGTAAGATGAAAGGGCAATCCATGTCAGAACCAACACTCTCTTTGGAGGCTCTTTGTAGAGAGAATCCTTTCTTGCCTTTTCCATCATCTGGTACCTTCACATGTTCTTTGGTTTGTTTCCATATCACTCCAATCTCTGCCTTTATCTTAATTGATTTCTCCTTTCCTTTGTCTTCTTTTGTCTGTCACAAATCTCACTGTCCATTTATTTTGTAAAGACATTAATCACTGGACTTGGGACTCACTCAAATATCCCAGGATGATCTCAATTTCCTTAGCTTAATTATATATGAAAAAAATCCTTTTTACAAATAAGGTAACATTCGGTTTCCCACATTATCCAGGGATTTTACATATACATACCTTTTGGGGGGCTACAACCAACCCATTATCGAAAGAATCTCTTTCCTTATCCTTTTCAGCTTCTGGCAGCCGTCTGCATTCTTTGTTTCATCGTTCACTTTCCATGTTCAAAGTAAGCAATGGTCAGTTGTGTTTTCCTCACATTATATTGCTCTGAATTTCCAGCTTCCCATTTCTACAAATAAGGACCTTTGTGATTACATTGTCCCACTTAGATAACCTGGTATAATATCCCCCTCTCAAAGTTAGTTGATTAAAAACCTTAATTCCACCTGCAACTGTAATTACCTAATTTACTTATAAGCTCAAGAGAGTAAGAACTGGAGATTTTGGGGGGGAAATTATTCTGCCTACCACACTATAGAAAGGATGCCCTCTGTTATTCAGAGAGCTGTAGTTTCCCCATATTTTTAACAAACTTTTCCCATGTCCATAATAAAATAATCAGACATGTTTAATTTTCAGTCAAATTATTATCCAGTCAAATTTTTTTTTTTAATTTTGTAAACATTTTATTTATTTATTTGAGAGACAGAGAGAGAGCACAAGAATGAGAGAGAGAGTTAGGGTTCCAGCTGAGCAGGAATAGCCATGTGGGGCTCAATTCCAGGACCCTCAGATCATGATTTGTGTCTAAGGCAGATACTTAACCAACTAAGCCACCCAGACACCCCTCCAATCAAATTCTAAACTGATAACACAAGGTTGCTATTATTCTCTCTTCAAGAAAGCTGTAGCTAAAGAATGTTTATAAATTTAATTATGTTTGGATTTCATCATATATAATTTTGTGCTCAACTTTGCTAAACATTTATTCATGTACAGAGTTTTGTTTTTCATCCTTTGAAGTGAAAATAAGTCAGAGACTTTGACTGGATCATATCAATTTAATTACATTATTGTTACTATAATCAAAAACAAGTTTGTTTTTTTAAAAATGATAATATAGGGGCGACTGGGTGGCTCAGTCATTAAGCATCTGCCTTCGGTCCAAGTCTTGGTCCTGGGGTCCTGGGATTGAGCCCTACATTGGGATCCCTGCTAGGTGGAAAATCTACTCCTTCCTCTCTCACTCTCCCTGCTTGTGTTCCCTTTCTCACTGCCTCTGCTTCTGTCAAATAAATAAATAAAATCTTTTTAAAAATGATAATTCAGAAGTCACATCAGGGATTTTAACTATAAAACGACTTGCAAAAGGAAAGGGAAGTGCCATTTCGTCTTGGGCTATGGAAATGGAAATTGCTGAGTTTTTTACTTTATTTTCATTTTCAGGCTCTTTCTAATGATGACCTTTTGTATTTAAGCCAATGTAATTATTTCTGACATTATTGTTGTTTTATCATAGCATTATAGTACATACCATTAGTGAACTTTTAAAAGTAAAATTTAGAAATTTTCTGGACTAGGTTTACTTTAGTAAGTAGGGAAGTCTTTATATTATTTTTATGTAATATAATATGCATTTATATTCTTAATCTATATTCTATAATTATATGATATATTTTATATTCTTATTATAACATAATGGGAAATATTCAAAATTCATGCACTGTACTAATTTTTCTTAAGTCATTTTCTGCCTTAACAAATACAAAGTACAGGGGCGCCTGGGTGGCTTAGTGGGTTAATGCCTCTACCTTCAGCTCAGGTCATAATCCCAGTGTCATGGGATGGAGCCCAGCATCAGGCTCTCTGCTCAGCAGGGAGTCTGCTTCCCCTCTCTCTCTGCCTGGCTTTCTGCCTACTTGGGATCTCTCTCTCTGTCAAATAAATAAATAAAATCTTTTAAAAAAATCAGATATCTCTATAATCAATTTAATTGAAAGACTGACAACAAAAATAGACATCTTTAACATGTAGGTTTTATCAATAAAGTCACATTCCAGTGTTTAGTGATATCATTCCAATATGCTGGGAGCTGAATAAGTTGTAAATCAGAGAAAAATTGTCACAGCAGAATGTATATTACTAAAACATAAAACATACAGAGAAGGAAATAATAAAATGACTACAGAGTAAGAATTATTCAGGGATCACCCTGGGTGCCTCAGTTGGTTGTGTCTGCCTTTGGCTCAGGTCATGATCCCAGAGTCCCAGAATGGAGTCCTGTGTCAGGCTTCCTGTTCAGTGGGGAGTCTGCTTCACCCTCTCCTTCTGCCCCTCCACCCCCACTCCGCTCATGCTCTTTCTCTCTTGCTCTGTTCCCTCTTAAATAAACAAATAAAATCTTTTTTTAATGAGGTATTCAGAAATCTATTCGATAAATATAGTTTGAGCAAGTTATGTGTGATAGGTACTCTAATAGATCAAGCAATCAAATAAATCTAATGCAGTTTGGTAAATGCCACTATAGAAGACATGCAAGGTACTAAGAGTTTCCATATGGGGAGCTCGAATTCCTAGACCCTGAAAATGGTGTAGAAGACATAACCCTGTATTTTTTTTTTCTGAGATAATTTATATATGTTAAAGAAATTATGTATTAACATAGTAGCACACTAACACAATTGGAAATCAGAGACTAAAATATTTAGAATACAAATGCTAGAGGAATTTAGAAAAAGTAAAGATCATTTGCTTAGTGAGATAACAGAGGAGGGTACTGATGAAAGAATTAACTTTTTCTAAGTGCAAGTATAGTGTAAGAATATGACAGTCAATGAATACAACATATAATAGAGAAGCAGTAATTAAAAGTGACAATTAAGGAGATGGGGAATAAGAGAAAGGCATAGTAAACCCTGAAACAAGAATTTTGTAGAAAGGAGTAGTAAGTGATAAGCTTTTTAAAAGTAATTGGGGTAAAACTGTGAAGCATTGGGGATCTGTGGTTATTTAGGTTATTTATAATGAGCTTTTGTGGTGAACAAAAATGTGCAGCCCTGGGGAACCTGAGTGGCTCAGTGGGTTAAGCCTCTGCCTTCGGCTCAGGTCATGATCTCAGGGTCTTGGGATCCAGCCCCACGTTGGGCATTCTGCTCAGGAGGGAGCTTGCTTCCCCCCAATGCCGCCTGCCTCTCTGCCTGCTTGTGATCTCTGTCAAATAAATAAAGTATTTTAAAAAATGTGTAGCAGATCTGATGCAGTGAGTATAATTATCAGAAGACCCCAGGTAGCCTTCCAAGAGCAGTTGCCAGCAAATGACAGAGCCATAGTGATGCTAAGGGAGATCCATTCCTATCAGATATAGGACTAGTCTCACAGGGCAACTTTGGTCTCAGAACTCCATATCAATATTTTTTTTTAATTTTTTTAAATTTATTTATTTGTCAGAAAGAGAGGGAGAGATAGTGAGCGAGCACAAGGAGACAGAGTGGCAGGCAGAGGCAGAGGGAGAAGCAGGCTCCCTGCCAAGCAAGGAGCCCGATGTGAGACTTGATCCCAGGACACTGGGATTATGACCTGAGCCAAAGGCAGCTGCTTAACCAACTGAGCCACCCAGGCGTCCCTCCATATCAATATTGACCTAAATATTTTTATTTTCATTTTTTATAGTTTTTAAAAATATTTTATTTATTTATTTGACAGAGATTACAAGTAGGCAGAGAGGCAGGCAGAGAGAGAGGAGGAAGCAGGCTCCCCACTGAGGGGAGAGCCCAATGCGGGGCTCGATCCCAGGACCCTGAGATTATGATCTGAGCTGAAAGCAGAGGCTTTAACCCACTGAGCCACCCAGGCGCCCCGACCTAAATATTTTTTTTTTTAATTTCTTAAATGCATCCATAAAAGAACACACGTTTGCAGATTGGATAAAACGACATGACCCATTCATATGTTGTGTACAAGAGACCCATTTTCAACCTAAGGATACACCCAGACTGAAAGTGAAGGGATGGCGAAGCGTCTTTCATCCCAATGGTCCTCAAAAGAAGGCCAGGGTAGTGATTCTCATATCAGATAAATTAGATTTTAAACTAAAGACTGTAGTCATAGATACAGAAGGACACTACATCATTCTTAAAGGGACTATCCACCAAGAATATCCAACAATTGTAAATATTTATGCCCCCAATATGGGAGCAGCCAATTACATAAGAAAACTATTAATCAAGATAAAGAGTCATATTGATATGAATACATTTAAAGTAGGAGATCCCAACACGCCTCTCTCAATAATAGACAGATCATCCAAGCAGAAAATCAATAAAGAAACAAGAGCATTGAATGAAACATTGAACCAGATGGACCTCATAGATATATACAGAACATTCCACCTTAAAATAACAGAACACTCATTCTTCTCAAGGGCACATGGAACCTTTTCCAGAATAGACCACACACTGTGTCACAAATCAGGACTCTACCAAAACCAAAAGACTGGGATTATTCCCTGAATATTCTCAGATCACAATGCTTTGAATCTGGAGCTTAAACACAAGGAAAAGTTTGGAAGGAACTCAAACACCTGGCAGCTAAAGACCACCTTGCTTAAGAATGCTTGGATAAACCCGGAAATCAAATAAGACTTAAACAATTCATGGAAACCTATGAGAATGAAGACAATTCGGTCCAAAAACTATGGAATACAGCAAAGGCGGTCCTAAGGGGGAAATACATAGCCATCCAAGCCTCCCTCAACAAAATTGAAAATACAGAATACACCAGTTGTCTCTACACCTTAAAGAACTTGAGAATCAACAACAAATTAAGCCAAGTCCACACACAACAAGGGAAATAATAAAGATTAGAGCAGAGATCAATGAGATAGAAACTAGAGATACAGTAGAACACATCAATGAAACTAGAAGCTTGTTTATTAAAAGAATCAATAAGATCGATAAACCATTGGCCACACTAATCCAAAAGAAAACAGAGAAGGCCCAAATTAATAAAATTATGAATGAAAAGGGACAGATCACGACTAACAACAAGGAAATAGCAACAATCATAGAAGTTATTATCAACACTTATATACCAATAAGTTAAGCAACCTAGATGAAATGGATGCATTCCTGGAAAAGTATAAACTTCCAAAATTGAACCAGGAAGAAATGAACAACCTGAATAGACTGATATCTAGGAATGAGACTGAAGCAGTGATCAAAACCTCCTAAAAAACAAGAGCCCAGGACCTGACGGATTCCCTGGGGAATTCTACCAAACTTTCAAAGAAGAAATAACACCTATTCTCCTGAAGCTATTTCAAAAAATTGAAGCAGAAGGAAAACTTCCAGACTCTTTTTATGAAGCCAGCATTACCCTGATCCCCAAACCAGGCAAAGACCACATCAAAAAGGAGAATTTCAGACCAATATCACTGATGAATTTGGATGCTAAGATTCTCAACAAGATCCTAGCAAACAGGATCCAATGGCACATTAAAAAGATTATCCACCATGACCAGGTGGGATTCATCCCTGGGCTACAAAGATGGTTCAACTTTCAAAAATCAATCAATGTGATAGAAGAAAGCAATAAGAGAGAAGAACCACATGGTCCTCTCAATTTATGCAGAAAAAGCATTTGACAAAATCCAGCATCTGTTCCTGATTAAAATGCTTCAAAATATAGGGAGAGAGGGAACATTCCTGAACTTCATAAAATCTATCTATGAAAGACCCACAGCAAACATCATCCTCAATGGGAAGAAGCTCACAGCATTTCTGTTGAGATCAGGAACATGACAAGGATGCCCACTCTCACCAATCTTGTTCAACATAGTATTAGAAGTCCTAGCAACAGCAATTGGACAATAAAGAGAAATAAAAGATATCCAAATTGGCAATGAAGAATTCAAACTCTCTCTCTTCGCAGATGACTTGATACTTTATATGGAAAACCCAAAAGACTCCACCCCAAACTACTAGAACTCATACAGCAATTCAGTAACATGGCAGGATACAATGTCAATGTACAGAAATCAGTGGCTTTCTTATACACTAACAATGAAAATACAGAAAGGGAAATTAGAGAATCAATTCCATTTACTATAGCACCAAGAACCATAAGATACCTGGGAATAAACCTAACCAAAGAGGTAAAGGATCTGTACTCGAGGAACTGCAGAACACTCATGAAAGAAATCGAAGAAGACGTAAAAAGATGGAAGACCATCCCATGTTCTTGGATTGGAAGAATAAACATTGTTAAAATGTCTATACTACCTAGAGCAATCTATACTTTTAATGCCATTCCGATTAAAATTCCATCGGTATTTTTCAAAGAGCTGGAGCAAATAATCCTAAAATTTGTATGGAATCAGAAGAGACCCTGAATTTCTAAGGGAATGTTGAAATAGAGAAACAAAACTGGGGGAATCATGTTACCTGATTTCAACCTTTACTACATAGCTGTGATCACCAAGACAGCATGGTACTGGCATAAAAACAGACACATACACCAGTGGAACACAGTAGAGAGCCCAGATATGGACCCTCAACTCTATGGTCAAATAATCTTCGAAAAGGCAGGAAAAAATATACAGTGGAAAAAAGACAGTCTCTTCAATAAATGGTGCTGGGAAATTAGACAGCCATATGTAGAAGAATGAAACTTGATCATTTTCTTACACCATACACAAAGATAAACTCGAAATGGATAAAAGAACTCAATGTGAGACAGGAATCCATCAGAATCCTAGAGGAGAACATAGGCAGTAACCTCCTTGATATCAGCCACAGCAACTTCTTTCAAGATATGTCTCCAAAGGCAAAGGAAACAAAAGCCAAAGTGAACTTTTGGGATTTCATCAAGATCAAAAGCTTCTGCACAGCAAAAGGAAACAGTCAACAAAACAAAGAGGCAACCCACGGAATGGGAGAAGATATTTGCAAATGACAGTACAGACAAAAGTTTGATATCCAGGATCTATAACATACTTCTCAAACTCAACACACACAGAAGAGATAATCATATCAAAAAATGGGCAGAAGATATGAACATACACTTCTCCAA
>PISX010025371.1:8227-26357 GCA_004024625.1 Mellivora capensis | reverse complement strand
CTCCATTGAGAATGATATTTGCAGTGGGTTTTTCAGAGATGGCTTTGATAATATTGAGGTATGTGCCCTCTATCCCTACACTTTGAAGAGTTTTGATCAGGAAGGGATGCTGTACTTTGTCAAATGCTTTTTCAGCATCTGTTGAGAGTATCATATGGTTCTTGTTCTTTCTTTTATTAATGTGTTGTATCACATTGATTGATTTGCGGATGTTGAACCAACCTTGCAGCCCTGGAATAAATCCCACTTGGTCGTGGTGAATAATCCTTTTAATGTACTGTTTAATCCTATT
This sequence comes from Mellivora capensis, assembly GCA_004024625.1. NCBI lineage: Eukaryota > Metazoa > Chordata > Mammalia > Carnivora > Mustelidae > Mellivora > Mellivora capensis. The sequence goes on along the minus strand of PISX010025371.1, from coordinate 26,065 downwards.
GGCTAGTATTTTGGTAAGAATTTTCGCATCTGTGTTCATCAAGGATATTGGTCTGTAATTCTCTTTTTTGATGGGATCCTTGTCTGGCTTTGAGATCAAGGTGATGCTGGCCTCATAAAATGAGTTTGGAAGTTTCCCTTCCATTTCTATTTTTTGGAACAGTTTCAGGAGAATAGGAATTAATTTTTCTTTAAATGTTTGGTAGAATTCCCCTGGGAAGCCGTCTGGCCCTAGGTTTTTGTTTGTTTGGAGATTTTTGATGACTGTTTCAATCTCCTTACTGGTTATGGGACTGTTTAGGCCTTCTATTTCTTCCTGGTTCCGTTGTGGTAGTTTGTATGTCTGTAGGAATGCATCCATTTCTTCCAGATTGTCCAATTTGTAGGCGTAGAGTTGCTCATAGTATGTTCTTATAATTGTTTGTATTTCTTTGGTGTTGGTTGTGATCTCTCCTCTTTCATTCATGATTTTATTTATTTTGGTCCTTTCTCTTTTCTTTTTGATAAGTCTGGCCAGGGGTTTATCAATCTTATTAACTCTTTCAAAGAACCAGCTCCTAGATTCGATGATTTGTTCTATTGTTTTTTTGGTTTCTATTTCATTCATTTCTGCTCTGATCTTTATGATTTCTCTTCTCCTGCGGGGTTTAGGCTTTCTTTCTTGTTCTTTCTCCAGCTCCTTTAGTGTAGGGTTAGGTTGTGTACTTGAGACCTTTCTTGTTTCTTAAGAAAGGCTTGTACCGCTATATATTTTCTTCTCAGGACTGCTTTGCTGTGTCCCACAGATTTTGAACCGTTGTGTTTTCATTATCATTTGTTTCCATGAATTTTTTCAATTCTTCTCTAATTTCCTGGTTGACCCATTCATTCTTTAGAAGGATGCTGTTGAGTCTCCATGTATTTGGGTTCTTTCCAAATTTCCTCTTGTGATTGAGTTCTAGCTTCAGAGCATTGTGGTCTGAAAATATGCAGGGAATGATCCCAATCTTTTGATACCGGTTGAGACCTTATTTATGACCCAGGATGTGATCTATTCTGGAGCATGTTCCATGTGCACTAGAGAAGAATGTGTATTCTGTTGCTTTGGGATGAAATGTTCTGAATATATCTGTGATGTCCATCTGGTCCAGTGTATCATTTAAGGCCTTTACTTCCTTGTTGATCTTTTGCTTGGATGATCTATCCATTTCGGTGAGGGGAGTGTTAAAGTCCCCTACTATTATTGTATTATTGTTGATGTGTTTCTTTGATTTTGTTATTAATTGGTTTATATAATTGGCTGCTCCCACGTTAGGGGCATAGATATTTAAAACTGTTAGATCTTCTTGTTGGACGGACCCTTTGAGTATGATATAGTGTCCTTCCTCATCTCTTATTATAGTCTTTGGCTTAAAATCTAATTGATCTGATATAAGGATTGCCACCCCAGCTGTCTTCTGATGTCCATTAGCATGGTAAATTATTTTCCACCCCCCCACTTTAAATCTGGAGGTGTCTTCGGGTCTAAAATGAGTTTCTTGTAGGCAACATATTGATGGGTTTTGTTTTTTTTATCCATTCTGAGACCCTGTGTCTTTTGATTGGGGCATTTAGCCCATTAACATTCAGGGTAACTATTGAGAGATATGAATTTAGTGCCATTGTAGTGCCTGTAAGGTGACTGTTACTGTATATTGTCTCTGTTCCTTTCTGATCTACTACTTTTGGGCTCTCTCTTTGCTTAGAGGACCCCTTTCAATATTTCCTGGTAACCACCTAGAGCTGGTTTGGTGTTTGCAAATTCTCTCAGTTTTTGTTTGTCCTGGAAGCTTTTTACCTCTCCTTCTATTTTCAATGATAGCCTAGCTGGATATAGTATTCTTGGCTGCATATTTTTCTCGTTCAGTGCTCTGAATATATCATGCCAGTTCTTTCTGGCCTGCCAGGTCTCTGTGGATAAGTCTGCTGCCAATCTAATATTTTTACCATTGTATGTTACAGCCTTCTTTTCCTGGGCTGCTTTCAGGATTTTCTCTTTGTCGCTAAGACTTGTAAATTTTACTATTAGGTGACGGGGTGTGGATCTGTTCTTGTTGATTTTGAGGGGGGTTCTCTGCACCTCCTGGATTTGGATGCTTGTTCCCTTTGCCATATTAGGGAAATTCTCTCCAATAATTCTCTCCAATATACCTTCTGCTCCCCTCCCTCTTTCTTCTTCTTCTGGAATCCCAATTATTCTAATGTTGTTTCGTCTTATGGTGTCACTTATCTCTCGAATTCTCCCCTCGTGGTCCAGTAGCTGTTTGTCCCTCTTTTGCTCAGCTTCTTTAGTCTCTGTCATTTGGTCTTCTCTATCACTAATTCTTTCTTCTGCCTCATTTATCCTAGCAGTAAGAAGCTCCATTTTTTATTGCACCTCATTAATAGCTTTTTTGATTTCAACTGGGTTGGATTTTAGTTCTTTTATTTCTCCAGAAAGGGCTTTTATATCTCCAGAGAGGGTTTCTCTAATATCTTCCATGCCTTTTTCAAGCCCGGCTAGAACCTTGAGAATCGTCATTCTGAACTCTAGATCTGACATATTACCAATGTCTGTATTGATTAGGTCCCTAGCCTTCTGTACTGCCTCTTGTTCTTTTTTTTGTGGTGGGTTTTTCCTCCTCGTCATTTTGTCTAGATAAGAGTATATGAAGGAGCAAATAAAATACTAAAAGGGTGGCAAAGACCCCAGGAAACTAGTTAAAAAAACGTTAAAAAAGAAAAGGGTAAAAGTTAAAAAAATTTAGCAGAAGAAAACAAATTAAATTAAAAAAAATTAAATTAACTGCAAAACTAAAGAATCATGGGGAGAAAGCCATGAGTTCCGTGCTTTGCTTTCTCCTCCTCTGGAATTCCGCTGCTCTCCTTGGTAAGTGAACTTGGTCTTGGCTGGATTTCTTGTTGATCTTCTGGGGGAGGGGCCTGTTGTAGTAATTCTGAAGTGTCTTTGCCGGAGGCAGAATTGCACCACCCTTACCAGAGGCCGGGCTAAGTAATCCGCTTGGTTTCGCTTTTGGGAGCTTTTGTTCCCTGAACGCTTTCCACAGAGTTCCAGAGGACGGGAATGAAAATGGTGACCTCCCAATCTCCGGCCCGGAGGAGCCGAGAGCTCTGTGCGTCCTCAGAGAAAAGTGCCCAATCACTCCCGTCTTCCTGGCCTCTGGCCGCGCTCCGAGCTCACCCAGCCTGCAACCAGTTCAAGGTAACCCCAAGCTGAGAGCTCACTCCTCGGCTCTGTCTCTGTAGCCAGCTTCCCCGCTCTAATACCTGAGAGCTCTGTGACACTCAGACACCCCCGATCCTTCTGCGATTCTGCGGGACCTGGGGCCACGCTGACCCCGCGTGGGCTTCACTACGGTTTGGCCTCTGGAGCGATGTCCCTCAGTCGAGCAGACCTTTAAAAGTCCCGATTTAGTGCTCCGTTGCTCCGCCGCTTGCTGGGAGCCGGCCCCTCCCTCTTCGGTCTATCTTCCTGTCTCTTTGGATTCACTTCTCCTCCGGTCCTACCTTTCAGAAAGTGGTCGATTTTCTGTTTCTAGAATTGCTGTTCTTCTTCTCTTCCATATCCCGTTGGATTTGTAGGTGTTTGCAATGATTTGGTAAGCTATCTAGCTGATCTCCTGCTACCTGATGTAGTCTCAGCCTGCTACTTCTCCGCCATCTTGACTCCTCCCCGCCACCTGTAGATTTTTAGTGCTGCCAGCCGCATCATTTCAGGCAGACCAGAATTCAAATCACAGCTCTGCTGCTCATCAGTTAGGTAAATTATGGCCTAATTTCCTAGTCTCTTAAATCCTCCATTTTCTCATCTTTAAAACAGGCATATTCCCTCCCCTACAGGATTGCTATGAACAAAGAACACATCACATTAGTCAGGCAGTCAATTGTTACATATGAGCTCCACACAACCTCCAAAAAGAAGCTACCATCTAAAAGATTAATGAAAGCTTCTACAGATACTGCCAGGACCTTGGCTACTGATCTCTTGTCTATTTATTCCCTTCATAAATCAAAGTGAAAATAGCATAAGAACATGTGAGAGTAAACCTGAATGTGTTCTCTCTTTTCTGAAATATGTTTTGTTACCTTTGTTACTAAAACCGTTAAGAGTCTGCAACATGTATACCTAGAATCCAAGCCACATAAATCTGTTTCTCTAAATAAAGTCATCCCATACCCTTTAGTAATTTATAAAATAATATTCCACTGCCTTTTTATTATGTAATCTGGGTATCATTAGAAAAATGCTTGACCTGGGGCGCCTGGGTGGCTCAGTCATTTAACCGTCCGTCCGCCTTCAGCTCGGGTCACAATCCTGGGTTCCAGTGATTGAGGCCCATGTCAGGCTCCCTGCTCAGCAGGGAGTCTGCTTCTTCCTCTCCTTCTCTGTCCCTCCCCCCTCCCCGCTTTTGCGTGTGCGCTCTTTCTCAAATAAATAAATAAAATCTTAAAAAAAAAAGAAAAAGAAAAACTGCTTGATCTAGAAGTGACAAATTTTGATGCAACTACTCTGGAATTTACATAAATTTTCTCAAAGTGGGTCCACAGATGAAAAGTTTCAAGAGCTCACAGACGAATAAAAATGTTTGTGATAAGAAAAAAAAAGACTTATTTGCATTGATAATTCTCAACATAGATTAAGTGGGTTAAAGCCTCTGCCTTTGGCTCAGGTGATGATCCCAGGGTCCTGGGATCGAGCCCCACATCTGGCTCTCTGCTCAGCAGGGAGCCTGCTTCCTCCTCTCTCTCAGCCTGCCTCTCTGCCTAGTTGTGATCTGTCTGTCAAATAAATAAAATCTTTAAAAAAAAAACAAAACAAAGGATGTAGTGGAAGAGAGGAAAAAATAAAACAAGATGAAATCAGAGAGGGAGACGAACTGTAAGAGACTCTTAATTATAGGAAACAGAGGACTGCTGGTAGGGAAGGAGGTAACTGGGGGGATGGGGTAACTGTGTGATGAACATTAAGAAGGGCACGGATATAATGAGCACTGGATATTATATAAGACTGATGAATCATTGACCTCTACCTCTGAAACTGTTAATACATTATGTGTTAACTTACTGAATTTAAATTTTAAAAAGGGAAAAAAATAAAATTCATTATAAAATTTTAAAAAATAAAATAAAATCTGATTTCTAACCATTACTAGCCACATAATCCTGGGCAAGTACTGTAATTCCTCTACTCTTTGGATTCCTCATTTCAAAATGAGGATAATAATGGTACCTATTCTTACAGAGGTGTTAAGAGGAATAAATGAGTTAATATTTGTATAGGGCTTAGAGTACTGTACCTTTGTTAAAATAAAAATAGACTTTGGGTTTAGTTAGCATTTCTCAAATTGTGATCCACAACAAAATCTCAGAGATATTTTATCTTTACTGTATATTTCTTTTTATTTACTCTTTTTTCCCCTAATTTCAATTATAACCCTTTATCCTTTCATGAAAGGATATCAAATATAAAATATATAGAACATAGGAGGTAAAGTTTCTGTGTTGAAGGTAATTAAATTAGCCTCTGATATTCATTTCTCACATAAAGTTTATCCTCTGTGATGTCATAAAAATAATTAAATTGCACTAAAAATTGCAAGTATTTTTGTATGGAATTAGTTCAACTGAAATCCAATCTTTGTGGCATTCTTTGTGGCAATACTGAATGCTCATTCAAGCAACACAAGCACGGAAAATTAAAAAAAGAAATACTTTAAAGTTAACGATTAGTTTGTTTTGTTCAGTCACCTGAAGAAGAATAGGCCATGCAAAGAGGTAGAAAACCTAAAAACACGTATGAATTTTTTTTTAGTATGCTTAACACAATCACCTGACGAAGAATAGGCCATGCAAAGCGGTAGAAAACCTTAAAACATGTATGAATTTTTTTTTAGTATGCTTAACTCAACATATATCTAACATCCTAGAAATTCTAGCACAATAAAAAGCACATTATTTTCAGGCATAAAATAAGTACTAGGTATTTTGGAAGCACAACTTTGCTTACTGAAATTAGGAATTTCAAGCTCTTACCAATTCCACTTCCATGTAAACCCTATACTCAAGAAAGGACTGACAATGCCACAAGGACAGCCTACCAAACTGGGCTCCCCTTTCCCCACCTACAACCCATCACACTCATTCCCTAAGCTGCTGAAACTGTATCTGGCAGAAATTTTTTTCCAACCTGCAATAAAAGATTCAAAATGGATATTACGTCTTAGATACATTCGACTACTTTGGAGAAGAAGTAATTGAAAAGACAATAAAAGGGCTTTCATAAAGTAATCTAGTTAAAATTTGCCTAAATTTGTCAACAAATTTTTACAATAGATATTCCCTCTTAAAGTCTACTTTAAAATCCTCTAAATGATTCATCTCAATTGTTAAAATGTCACTTATTTAAAAATTTACTTATATTAATGTGTTGTGTTTTGGTTCCCTCAACTGGTAATTTATTCATTAAATTTATAAAAACCTTATTCTTATCTCACATTTAATCCTCCTCCCTCCATCTCAGGTTTTCAGGGAAAACCAACTCTTCAAGTTAACCTTAATTCTATTAGAAGTTCTGTTTTAAAAAGTTTTGTTTCAGGGATGCCTGGGTGGCTCAGTCAGTTAAGCGGCTGCCTTCAGCTCAGGTCATGATCCCAGCATCCTGGGATCGAGTCCCACATCGGGCTCCTTGCTCGGCAGGGAGCCCGCTTCTCCCTCTGCCTCTGCCTGCCACTCTGCCTGCCTGTGCTTGCTCTCTCGCTCTCGCTCTCTGACAAATAAATAAAACAAAATCTTAAAAAAAAAAAAAAAAAGTTTTATTTCAGTCAGCATGTATTAATAACACTTTCCAAGTTAAGAGTTTGATTTTTTGGTTTTTTGGAGGTTTTTTTGCATTATAAAAGTACTTGGTCATAAACTTAGCCCAAGCAGAATTTACATTACGGTCAACAAACAAAAGTACATGCATTCTCCCCTGTCAATAGAGCTTACAGATGATTTTACAGGCCACTATTTTTAAGTATTAATACGAGTTTTTAAAGACCCAATATCTTGTTTAATGAACACAGGTAAAGCAAATTGAGATAGGTACATTCTAAATGTAAGAGACAAGAACTCTTATGGCAGTAAATCCATCAAAATCCTTTACTGACTTTCTACTTGATAGAGTCATCAAATTTCTGTATTCCCTTCAGCAATACAAATGATAGAAACAACATATTCTATCTAGATAGGTACTTACAAAAGCATGCAAACACTGTAATCTAATCTGAGTCCCCCAACTCCTACTCCATGGAGCTCTGGCACAGGCTCTTTCAAGAGTAAAAGCTCCTTTACAAGACAATATTACTGAGCCATCAAAAAGAATGAAATCTTGCCTTTTCCAACACCACAGACGGAGCTAGAGAACATAATACTATGCGAAATAAGTCAGAGAAAGACAAACACCATATGATTTTCACTCATATGTGGGATTTAAGAAATAAATGAACAAAGGAAAAACAAGAGACAAACCATGAAAGAGCCTCTTAACAATAGAACAGACTGATGGTCACCAGAGGGGAGGTGAGTGGGGAGGATGGGTGAAATAGGTGATGGGGATTAAGGAGGACACTTGCTTGTGTGTTTGCTTTTAAGATCTTATTTATTTATTTGACACACAGAGAGAGAGATCACAAGTAGGCAGAGAGAAAGGCAGAGAGAGAGGAAGAAGCAGGCTTTCCAATGAGCAGAGAGCCCGATGCAGGGCTCAATCCCAGGACCCTGAGACCATGACCTGAGCCGAAGGAAGACATTTAACCAACTGAGCCCCTCAAGCGCCCCTAAGAACACTTGTGATGAGCACTGGAGGATGTGTGAATTGCTGAATCACTATATGGTACCTTTTGCTTCAGTAACCCATGTTTACTGAAAGATTAAAAACTTGTTTATCTAGTTGAACCCACAGCTAACAGCATTTAGTAACTCTAAAAACACACTTTAAAATGTAAGTGTAACTCCAAATCTACGTACATGTGAACAAGATAATCTTTCATTTTGTCTAGTATCTCTCATTACCTTATTAGGGTGCTTTAGCAACAACAGAAGCCCTGAAAATAAATTTTTAAAGAGAACTTTAGGGGCACCTGGGTGGCTCAATTGGTTAAGCAGTTGCTTAACCACACCCTAACAACCAGTTGCTCTGGCCCCACACCCTACACACCCAGGCTCCCTGCTCAATAGGGAGCCTACTTCTCCCCTGCTCCTTACCCTGCTCATGTTCTCTGTCTCTCTCTCAAATAAAATCTTTCCCAAAAAAAGAATTTAAAGACAACTCTAGGGGCGCCTGGGTGGCTCAGAGGGTTATGCCTCTGCCTTCAGCTCAGGCCATGATCTCTGGGTCCTGGCATGGAGCCCCACATGGGGCTCTCCGCTCAGCAGGGAGCCTGCTTCCCCCTCTCTCTCTGCCTGCCTCTCTGCTTACTTGTGGTCTCTGTCAAATAAATAAATAAAATCTTAAAAAAAAAGATCTGGAAGGAAGGGAAGCAGGCTCCCCGCCAAGGAGCTCAACACAGGGCTCAATCCCAGGACTCTGGGATCACGACCTGAGCTGAAGGCAGAGGCTTTAACCCACTGAGCCACCCAGGCACCCCAACGGTATCTAGCTTAAATGGATTTTTCTCCTTTCTTTACAATAGCTTTAGCCTGAATGAAATACAATAAAGTATGTATACTCCTAACCAAATTCATTCTTCCCCCTAAGGGTTAGAAAAACATATCAAGTGAATATTATACAAGAGGTAACAAACCAAAGACTTGATCACATTTACTAATGTAAATGTAAAGGCCATTATCAGGATCTTACCATCACCCTGAACTGCTCCACCTCTGAAAATGTTAAGTCAAATACCCCTCACTAATCACACACCCCCTTTTGACCAGCACATCTGTTCTTGACCTTCCTCATGTAATTAGATCCATGACCCTTCCATTTTTCAGTCCTCTGCTATGTTCCTACTCTACATTAAGCTCTATTCTACCCATCTGTTCAATCCTTCTCACACCATAACTTCAATTCTCTCACCCCCATCCTCTTGTCACACCTGCCCAATCAATCCTACTTCCTTATAGACATCTCTTACCTGGATATCCAAAGTACACAAATTCAAAAAACTGTCCCAAACTGGGGCACCTGTGTGGCTCAGTCTGTTCAGCATCCAACTCTGAATTTCAGCTCAGGTCATAATCTCAGGGTTGTGAGATCAAGCCCCTCATCAGGCTCCACACTGACTGTGGAGCCTGTTTGGAATTCTCTCCACCTCTCCCTCTGCCCTTCCCCCTGCTCTCTCACATGCTCTCTTTCTCAAAAAACAAAACAGAACAAAACTGTCCCAAACTGACCTCATTAACTCTCTCCCAAGACTTGGTGGTCCTTCTACATTCAACATGTCAGTAAATGGCATCAAGATTCATTCAATTGGCGCAGTCCAGAAACCCAGGAGACACACTTGATTCCACTTCTCTTTGAAACTCTCATTAGTCACCAGAACCGGTAAAAAATGAAACTGTCAGGAAAACAAAGGCTCTCACCAGTGCACGCGCTTTAAGGAGCACTACTCTACATAACGGAATTCCACCCCCACCTCACCCCAACCCAATCATAACCCTATTCACCTGCACCACAAACTCTTCTAGAAGATGTCTCCGTACCTCCACCCAATATGAATCTACCTAAATCAGTCCTTCTCAAACTATGTGTGGTTGACCTTTGTTAAATTCAATAAAAATAGAAGCACCTGGTTGGCTCAGTCAGTTAGGCATCTGCCTTCAACTCAGGTCATGATCCCAGGATCCTGGGATCAAGCCCCACATCTGGCTCCCCTGAAAGCCTGCTTCTCCCTCTCGCTCTGCCCTTCCCCACCACTCCTGTGCACACTCTCTCTCTGTGTCAAATAAATAAATAAATCTTTAGAAAAAAATACAATAAAAATGAATTTCTTAAAAAGCATACAAAAATACTAGCACAATTTATTAGATTCAAATGACAAAAAAATTCCTCAAACAGCTATAAAATTTTCTAAATGCTCATTTATAATTGTTATAGTTATCTAGCCATGGACCAGAAACAAACAAAACACTAAATCGGAACACAGCTGGCCTATACCCCTAACTTGCATTTCCTTCATTTGCACTGATTTGTTCATTACAATACCGTGCAGAGCAGTCTTGACCTGAACTTTAACCTAAACCAAATCTGAACCTTTCTGTCAAAGAATTACTATGTCCCAAAAAAAAAAAAAAAAAAATTACTATGCTCTTGGCTCCCGTCTGCACACAAAAGAACATAAACTAACACAAAGTTCTACCAGTTTTTCTCTTGCTTTACATCCCTCTCTCCATTAAGCACTAGCTCATCTATAGTTTCTCCTTAATCCTCTCATCTCAATAAATAACCTGGATGCCTTTCTCTCCTCTGAAATACCAGAATCCTCTCCTCTATTAACTCTGCCTTCTCAACACATGGTAAGCAAAAACGCAGAAAAGCTCCACAAGAAAATTTCAAAATGCCTTTATAATCAACAAAATTACTTCCACATAGAAACACCTCCCAATGGATCTAATCCAGAACAGGGGATGAAATTCAATTACAATATCAATGCAGCACATCTTTGCTTTGGAATAAGCCCTCTTATATGGAAATGATATTAAATACCATTAAAGTCACAATTAGCAGATCAATCCATGATTCATCTTGTAAAGCAAAACAAATCTATCAGTCATTTCTAATTTTATTTGAGCAATAATGGAAAGAAAACAGTGAATATAATGAATCAATTAAATAAATATACTTACGCGTTAGATGAAAGATTCCATCACAGGCACTGATATGAGATAAAAAGGCATTTCCCAGGCCTTGACCATTGTGAGCTCCTTTCACAAGGCCAGCAATATCCACTACATTCAGAAAGGCAGGAATTTTGCTGAAAAACAAAGATGGTTTTATTATAAAATAGTATCAAGAACCTGGGTGCCTGGGTGGCTCAGTGGGTTAAGCCTCTGCCTTCAGCTCAGGTCATGATCTCAGGGTCCTGGGATCGAGTCCCACATCGGGCTCTCTGCTCGGCAGGGAGCGTGCTTCCTCCTCTCTCTGCTTGCCTCTCTGCCTACTTATGATCTCTCTCTGTCAAATAAATAAATAAAATCTTAAAAAAAAAAATAGTATCAAGAACCTGTTTATTAGCCAAATTGATTTCCAAAATATTTTACATGAAATAATCATTTCCCTTCTAGAACAATGTTTAGAAGACTCTCAATGATTTGATAAATGAATACCAAAAAAATAAAATAAGAAATAATCTTTTAGGGGTGCCTGGGTGGCTCAGTCGGTTAAGCATCTGCCTGAGGCTCAGGTCATGATCCCAGAGTCCTGCATCGGGTTCCCAGCTCAGCAGGGAGCCTGCTTCACCCTCTCCTTCTGCCTGCTTCTCCTCCTGCTTGTGCTCTCTCTCTCACCGTCAAATAAATAAATAAAATCTTAAAAAAAAAAAAAAAAGAAAGAAAGAAAAGAAAGAAAGAATCTTTTAATACTTTAGGACTTTCTTACCTAGGAAAATGAAGGAAAGCTGTAAAGCAAAGTAGAGGTTTTTATTGTGCATATAAAGAACTAAAACTCACACCATTAATTTTACTATATTGTTCTGTTGGCCCACGCATACAGACACAAAAGCAAAGGAGAACATTTTAAGAGTATACTGATAAAAAGTAATCATTATAGAATGAGCCAACATACTTTGTGACAGGCACTGGACTAAGTGATTTACATGCATCATTTCAAAGTTCAAAACAACTCCATCGGGTAAGTGCTATTTATTAAATCTACTTTAAAGATGAGAAATTGAGCCTGAGAGGAATTAAGCAATCTATTTACATTCAGGGGATTACTCAACTAGTGGTGACAAAACTGGGATTCAAACACAGGATATCTGGATTTGCATTTAATCATCATGTAGGTTATATAGACAAAAAATGCATGTAATGACGTGAACTAGTTACCAGCATAGTAATAATCTAGTTGTTAACAACAGCAACAAAAATAGAGGTACATATAAAATAACCGTTGCTTTGCTCAAAATAAAGGCATAGTTAACACAAGTTAGAAATCAAGTTGGCCATGTAAATATGAAGATTAAAGGACAGTTGACCTTTGAACAACACAAGAGAAATATCCACATATAACTTTTGACTCCCCAAAAAAAACTTAACTACTCATAGCTTACTACTTACCAGAAGCCTTACCAATAACATAAACAGTTCATTTAAATGTATGTATATATGTTATATACTATATTCTTACATATAAAAATAAAGTAAGCGAGGAAAAGAAAATGTTATTAAGAAAAATCATAAGAAAGAGAAAATAAATTTACAGTACTGCACTGTAAAAAAATATGTCTATAAGTGGACCTGCACAGTTCAAACACATGCTGTTCAAGGGTCAACTGTACTATGAATTATCAATTTTTTCATTTGCTTAACCACAAAGAGGCCAAAATTATGTTACAGAAAAAATGAAGATGGGTTCCCATTCAATATTTTTATCTCCACAAAAGCATTTAATCAATGTTCACTAGCAAAGGAAAGGGGAAATTTTGAAAAATTAATTCCCTCACTGCCTAAAATTTCAACAAATTTGAAGTCTAAGAGCTTTATGATTGTTGTTCTCTTCGGGTCTCTGAAAAAGCTTGGCAATGTCACATGACCACACAGTCTAGTGGTAACAAGGGCCCACATCTAAAGAGTCGGAGTGGGTTGAAAAGGCAGCACAATAGCCTGGGCCTGTACAAGGCATCTGGGCCAGGGAGCCATCTAGTAGTACTAGCTGGGAACCAAACCAGCAGTGTCCAAATCAGCCAACAAGACAGGGAGGTCAAGAGATTGGCAACATAAAATGGAACTGAACAAATAAGCACATTCATGGGACAACTGGAGAAATATAAATGGAATCTATGAATGAGATAGTAACACTGGATCAACGTTAATATCCTGATTTTGTGGTTTACTGTGGTTATGAAAGAGAATGTCTGGGGGCACGTAGGAGGCTCAGGCAGTTACACGTCCAACTCTTGGTTTCAGCTCAGGCCATGATCCCAGGGTCCTGGGCTCCGCATCAGGCTCCCCACTGTGGAGCTCCCTGTTTCTCCCTCTCCTTCTGCCCCTCTCCCTACTCGTGTGTTCTCTCTCACTCTCCCTCTCTCTCAAATAAATAAAATCTTAAAAAGTAAGAACAAGAATGTCTGTATTTAGGGGCACCTGAGTGGCTCGGTGGGTTAAAGCCTCTGCTTTCGGCTCAGGTCATGATCCCAGGGTCCTGGGATCGAGCCCCACATCTGGCTCTCTGCTCCGCGGAGAGCCTGCTTCCTCCTCTCTCTCCCTGCCTGCCTCTCTTGCCTACTTGTAATCTCTGTCAAATAAATAAATAAAATCTTAAAAAAAAAAAAGTCATCTTCTTAAAAAAAAGAATGTCTGTATTTAGTAAACAAATTTAAGAATTGAAATGCAATGTGACATCATGTCTGCATTGTTCTCAAAGGTTCAAAGAAATTTGGTTTCAAAACATTCCATGGGTATTTTGCATCTTTTTATACAAATTTTATATAAATTTGAAATCATCTAGAAATAAAAAAGGTTTCAAAAAGAAAACAGAAGCCAGTTTGAGGAGCCGATTTCAAGAATATAATTGGAACCCTATCCAATGACTGACATATCATAACCAATTGAGCAACACTTCCATGAACGAACACATGAATGAATAAATGAAGACAAGAAAGCTCTTCCTTAGAGTAGGCAGTCAACAAATAGTAAGAAGAAATGAGGAAATTATAAAATCACCACGTGGCAATTATCAATGTAATAATTAATTCATCAAAAAAATCAGTGGACGCTCAAACTGATGGACGAAAGTAGAAAAAGTGAATAAATTTGGTATATATTTTGTGGTTAGAACTCTTAAGAACTGGGATGCCTGGGTCGCTCAGTCAGTTAAGCATCTGCCTTTGGCTCAGGTTATGATCCCAAGGTCCTGGAATGGAGTCCTGCATTGGGCTCCTTACTCAGGGAGTAGCCTGCTTCTCCCTCTGTCTGCCATCCCCCCTGCTTGTGCTTTCTCCCTCTCTGACAAATAAATAAAATCTTTTGTGGGGAGGGTGGGGGGAGAACTCAAAAGAATTGCTGACTGATTGGATACAGGGGTGAGGAAAGAGAGAAATCAAGGATAAATCTTGGACTTGGACTTGGACTTAAGGAACTGGGGAAATAGAAGTGCTATTTATTGAATTATGAAAGTCCTGAAGAACAAACTTGGCACAAGGCAGAATGAAATGAAAAGGTCCATTTTGGACATGTCAAGTCTGAGGCACCTAGTCATCCAAGTGTCAATGTCAAGAAGGTAATTAGATATGTCTGTATATCAGCAGACTTTAGGAATAGAGACAGAAACTTGGGATTCATCAGCACATTTCAAATAGTGAGAAACTAAAGACAAACAAAACTCTCAATAATGGGGAAATAAACTGTACATTCATATAATATGGTATTAAACAGTTATATATATTAGAAATTATTACTTAAATCTGTATTTTTTAATCTAGAAAAAATATCAGTAATAGCCCAAGTAAAAATATATTCTAATTTTTATAAGTATTGTGTAAACCTTCAGAAAAAAGTATGGAAGGATATACCTCCAAAGTACTTATTCCTGTGCTATCAAGGTACAGGTGATTTCTATTCTTGTCTTTATACATTTCCATCCTGTCTGAACTTCTACAATGAACCTGTGTTATTTTATTTTTTCTAATTAAAGACATAATACATGCTTGTTACAAAAATTTCAAACAATACAGACTACAATAAAGTAAATTTTTTTAAATAATAAATAAATGAAAAGAAAGTAAAAATCACCTAAAATTTCCACTACCCCAAGATAACCGTCAAGCAGTTTCATACATTTTCCTATGAATATACATATGCATAATACAATTTTACATGCATGGAACAATATAAATACAGGCTACTGACTCCCTCTCCTTCATACTCCCTTGAAAAAAATAACTACAATGTTAACAGCCAGATGTATCCTTTCTCATCTTTCTCTACGCTCTCTACATTATAATCGCCCATAACACATTAATTTTGGAGAAAAAAAACACTCTGTATAATTTTTCTTAAGTAAACTATGCCACACATGGGGCTCAAACTCACCAAGATCTGACCCAAGATCAGCAGACACATCTTCTACCAACTGAGCCACCCAGGCACCCCCCTATGTGATATTAAATATGTCACTTACATATTTTTACTCAGTCTACATAAGGTCAACAAATAAACAATGGCATAAAGATTTTCTTACCTTGCTGGTTTGTGGTACTGGCAAAGAAAGTCAAACCTTTCATCTGGAACAGGTACTCTGCTCTCATTAGGATCAATAGTGCAGAAGGGGAAGTTTTCTGCTGAAGCCTGACTATTGGTTAATACATTGAAGAAGGTAGATTTCCTAAAATAAACAAAAACAATTTCAATCAATTCTTAGGGTAACACTGAGAAAAACTTATCTCATTTTCATTTCAATGCTCAAAGAAGATCCATGATAATTTTAAAACCAATCTGGGAAGGGAAGGTGGAGAATAACAAAAATGAATGATATTTACTAACAGAAACAAACTTTTTTACTAACGGAAAAGAATGAAATTTACAACAATACGGCTCATGATTTATAATCAGGTTATGTTCCTGTCTCAGTCTATTTGAAAATTGAAAAGCACTTTCCCAAAGAATCTTTGTTATAAGTAATAACTAGTTTCACACACTATAAAAAGTATTTTACTCCTAAAGTACCTGGTAGTAGCAGTACCACTTCACCATATCTAAAATAATCTTCTTTAGCATACATGTAGAGAGTTATGCATCTAGTTAGGTCAATCACTTCCCAAGCATGCTCAATTGGGAAACAGATGCCAATTATCTAATAGGAAATGGAAAGCTGGAGCTCAGACTCCCTACTAATTGTTAATAATACAGATTACTGTTAAATCTAGAGGAATGAACTATGAATTATGAAAAATCAAAATATGGGAACACCTGGGTGGCTCAGTTGGTTAAGCGTCTGCCTTTGGCTCAGGTCACGATCCCAGGGTCCTGGGATCAAGTCCTGTACCGGGCTCCTTACTCAGCAGGAAACCTGTTTCTCCCTCTGCCTGCTGCTCTCCTCCTTGTGCTCTCTCTCTGACAAATAAATAAATAAAAGCTTAAAAATTTATTAAAAGAAAAATCAAAGGTATAATAAATAAAATAAAAATCAAGGTATAATAAATTAAGAAAAAATCTATTAATAATAAATCGTCAAGGCGCCTGGGTGGCTCAGTAGGTTAAGCATCTACCTTCAGCTCAGGTCATGATCCCAGGGTCCTGGGATGGAGCCGAGTTTAGCTCCCTGCTCAGCACAGAGTCTGCTTCTCCCTCTCCTCCTTACTTGTGCTCTCTTTCTCTCACAATCTATCTCTCAAATAAATAAATATTTAAAATAATAAGAGTAATAATAATGATAAATTGTTGTTAATATTCTAATTATCTGGTTCTTATCAGGTAATACATGCTAGAGAATGCCAACTCATATTAACACTAGCTACACTTCTTTCCTTTTTTTCTTTTTTTTTTTTAAGTAGGCTCCACACTAAGTATGGAACCCACTGCAGGGCTTGAACTGACAACCCTGAGATCAAGACCTGAGCTGAGCTCAAGAGTCGGATGCTTAACTAACTGAGCCACCCAGACACCCACAGCTAAATTTCTAAAATATGATCATTACAGTACCAAAAATCATAGAGTAAAATCCAAAACAAAATAGGATTTTTAAAGGTTTGTTGATCTATTCTGTACTATTTTCCAATTCCATCACTAATATGGACAGCAGAGAATTCACGATAGTGAATTTTCTTACTCCAGAAATAGAATTATGCACACATGTGGACATAAAATGAAAATTACTGTTACATATTCTTTTTTTTTTCACCTTTTTATTTACTTTTATTTTTTTTTATTTTATTTATTTATTCTTTTTAAACTGGAGGAACTGAGGAAGTAGCTAAGGATTATGTGGGAATTATAAAGGTGGTACTTGCTAACTCTAGCTAGACCTAATTATGTAAAAATGTCTGCATATGAACCAAATTTGATAATGAAAGAAAATTCAAAAAAGTGCAATGGTTATGTCAGGATGGTGGGATTATGAATAATTATTATTCTCCCTTTTTCAAAGATTTTATTTGTTTGTCAGAGAGAGACAGAGAAAGCTCTCAAGAGAGTGTGTTCACAAGCAGGGGGAGTAGCAGAGGGAAAAGAAAGAAGTAGGCTCCCCGCTGAGCAAAGAGCCCATGCGGAATGGATGGGCTGCAGGATGTAGGATGGGGGACTGGATCCTAGAACCCTGGGATCATGACCAGAGCTAAAGGTAGCCACTTAACTGACTGAGCCATCCAGGTGTCCCTCTCTCTTTTTCAGACAACTTTTTAAGATAAAAATGTCTATTAAGGCCATTTGGGTGGCTTAGAGGCCCACATTGGGCTCCCTGCTAGGCGGGAAGCCTGATTCTCCCTCTCCCACTCCCCCTGCTTGTGTTCCCTCTCTCTGTGTCTCTCTCTGTCAAATAAATAAATAAAATCTTTTTTAAAAAATGCCTATTAAGATGTAATCTAAGCCCATAGGAAGAAATTTACACTTACTACAATTAGCTCATCTGATTGAACTTTTAACCAAAGAAGTAACCCCTTTAAAAAACAAAACAAAACAAAACAAA
>PISX010025370.1:0-26262 GCA_004024625.1 Mellivora capensis | reverse complement strand
AAAAAAAAAAAATGGCGGGGGGGGGGCGAATAAGGCTTTTAAAAAGCCATAAAATGTCCCCATTTCGTAACCCCCAATGAAGCCATGCATCTTGGCAATAATCATCAATGGCCAGTGAAGCCATTCATAGAACATTGATGGGAAATTTATCACAAATGGATTAGGGAGACACTTCCTGAGCTCTGGTCCAGTGTTCACATCACGAAGGCGGAGGTGAACAGACTTCATGTGCCTCCTGATGGGATCCAGTAGGAGGTGCGCCTGGGAAATGCTTGCTCCCCCAAAATCAAACCTAAGTCTGATCCAGCCTCTACATCTACCCACCAGTTTGCAGGGAACACGGGGGATAGAGGAACAACGCAAAGATGACACCACGAGGACACAGGCAGGAAACTCCAGAGCGGGAGGAACGCGGCAAGGTGGTTTTCTTCATTGAATGATGGCAAGTTAGAGAAGAAATGGGACAGAAACCTGCTTTATAGGAAAAGATATTTGAGACATTTCAGCCAAATGCAGTGTGTGGGGCTCTGTCGGGATCCTGATTTGAACAAACGAGCTACAGAGGAACGTTTATGGATTTTGGGGAACGCCAAGTGCTGGTTAGCACTGGAACTGGAAAGCCATCCTTTCATAACCATTATAATAAAAGACTGGATCAAGCAGGAGTCACCAGTGGTTGTGGCATCTAGAGAGAAATCTAGAAAAGACCAACTCGAAATAAGGAACTTTCAGTGAGGGGAGGGTCGTCTCCCCCCACTTTTTAAAAATTTTTTAAAAGATTTTATTTATTTATTTGACAGAGATCACAAGTAGGCAGAGAGGCAGGCAGAGAGAGAGGGGAAGCAGGCTCCATGCCGAGCAGAGAGCCCGATGCGGGGCTCGATCCCAGGACCCTGGGATCATGACCTGAGCCGAAGGTAGAGGCTTTAACCCAGGAGCCACCCAGGGTCCCCAATTTTTTTTTAATTTTAAGTAATCTCTACACCCAACAAGGGACTCAAACTCACAACCCTGAGATCAAGGTTCGCCCGCTCCACCCACCAAGACAGCCAGGTGCCCCAGGAGTCTCTCTTCTTCTAAAATGGAAATGCCATAAAAATCAGGCAGACTACAGAACCACTCCACGTTAAATGAGGGTGAAGAGCAGTGGGAACGAGACGCAATGCCTGGCCCTAGACTGGATCCTGCCCTGGAGGAGGGAAGGCTGGAAGGAAGTGTTCAAGAGGTGAAGGGCCACGGTGTGTGTCCCTAACTTGTCCTCGGGTGGGTGGGAGAAGGAGAAAAGGACGTCCCCTATTCATGCATCGATCGGGCTACCTAGGAAGCAGAGGGCGGGGGCGGGGGGCCAAGATTGCACATAATCAAGGGAAACCATAAACCCTTATCTCCATGTCCTGGAAGCAGACGGTATGTGGTTCCTCTTTGTACTATTCTTTTTGTGACTTTTCTGTAAGTTTGAAACTATGCCCAAATATGACATTTTTTAAAAAGATGTGTACGAGGCAGTTGAGGAAGTTTGCACAGTGACCCGGTACGAGCTGAGGGTACAGAAGAGTTGTTAATTTGGGGGGAGCCATGGTGTGGGGAAGGGGAAGGACGAGTCCCCGCGTCTCGCTGGCACACGCAGTCTGCGCACCCCCGCGCGGCCAGACCTGGGATTTACCTGAAGAACGGGGCGGGGGCAGGAGAGCGGGGCACCCTGTTGGTGGCTGTCGGCATCGGCATTGGCACGGATGGGACACACGGCATCGTTCTGCCATCTCTGCTCTTGGACGCTTGAAACTTCTCCCAAGGGCAGATAAATCAGCAAAGAAAAAGTGTAAAGAAGGAATCATTTGTGTGAATTTCGTGGCAAGGGCTTGGAGTAATTCTCACGCGTGTTCCCGCGTGGGGTTTGAGCTGTTGGCTTGGTTTTAAGTGAATTCTTGTTTAGGTTTTCTCTTTGGCCCTTTTTAAAAAATCTGTCGTTTGCTTCCTTTTCAGAAAGCCAGCATCCTTGTGCCAGCGGCGAAGTAACAGAAATGGAGTTACCCATGGAAGGTCTGAGAAACGAGGCATTTTAGCCTCTTTTCGGTTTGGGGGTTCTGGTTTACAGTGTTTTGCGGAGAACAGGGTCTTTTAAAAAAGACCCGTGACGCATGTTTCACAGTGAGGCAGCTTCCCGGCATGCCTCCTTAGGAAACCACCAGAGTCTTGGCGCTTAAATGTGGTCTCAGGGGCGCTGTCAAGTCTTGGTTTTCTGACCCGTGAGTGATTCTTCTTAAAGCACTCAGATTAGAAGTTGTGCGGTAAGAAAGCTTTACACCTGTGCCATTTACTGCTTTATTCAGTTTGTCTTCTTGATGGGCATCCCAAAATTCTTTTTTTTTTTTAATTTCTTTTTTTTTTTTTTAATTTTAAGTAAACTCTGCACCACACATGGGGCTCGAACTTATGACCCCACCATTAAAAGCTGCATAGTCCACCAACACCCAGCCAGGTGCCCACCTCCTCCAAATTCTCTTGGACAGAATTGAGAAGTATTTTAGGAAATTCTTTTTTTATTTTAAAGATTTTATTTATTTATTTGAGAGAGAGAGTTAGAGAGAGGAGTGGGGCAGCGGGGGTAGAGGCAGAGGGAGAAGAAGGTTCCCTGCTGAGCAGGGAGCCCAATGTGGGGCTCGATCCCAAGACCTCAAGATCATGACCTGAGCCGAAGGCAGACGCTTTAACCCACTGAGCCACCCAGGCGCCCCTAGAAGTAAAATTTGATGGTACTTCCCTCCCTGTGTGTATGAATCTTGAGTATCGTGTGTAAGGCCTGAACTCTTAAAATGGTTTATACGTGTCCAAGATAACATTAATAAAGGAGATTTCCGGGACGCCTGGGTGGCTCAGTTGGTTGGACGACTGCCTTCGGCTCAGGTCATGATCCTGGAGACCCGGGATCGAGTCCCGCATCGGGCTCCCAGCTCCACGGGGAGTCTGCTTCTCCCTCTGACCTTCTCCTCGCTCATGCTCTCTCACTGCCTCTCTCTCAAATAAAGAAATAAAATCTTTAAAAAAAAAAAATAAAAAGGAGATTTCCTCCCCACACCTAGAGGCATGGGACATCTTTATCGGTTTACAGGCAAGAAGACATTGCTCTTAAGAGTAGGATGATGCCTCTCTCAGTTCCAAAATGATTTGTATTTTCTCTAAGTCAAGTCATGATCTCAGGGTCCTGGGATCGAACCCCAGCATCAGGCTCTCTGCTCGGCAGGAAGCCTGCTTCTCCCTCTCCCGCTCCCACTGCCTGTGTTCCCTCTCTCGCTCTGCCTCTCTGTCAAATAAATAAATAAAGTCTTAAAAAAAAAAAAGAAGAAGAAGAAGAAGCTTCAAGACTTCAAGAGCAGAGATGTATGGTGTGTTTTCACCCATTTCCCCCCCAGACGTTGTATCTTACGTTACGATAGTCCAGTACCCAACAACGAATTCCTTTAGAGTCTTTCATCCTCTACGAACAATTAATGGAAGCTTTCTAAAATGAGCCAGAGTTAGATGGGATTGTCCAGCCAGGCTTGTGTCCATGGGTCATAATTCTGGCAAACCAGAAAAATTGATTGTGTCTCCGGGGTCATAACAGGCTGGACCCCGGGGGCTGGTGGCAGGGGAACCGCCCCGCAGAGCACCCAGCTTTCTTTTGTCCAAGGGATGTCTGATGACATCAAGAAAGTGCTTCTGACCATAGGAATTTCATTACCTCAAAGAGAAGGACATTCTGTGGCCGCTAACAGGTACTGTTTCTTTTTTTTTTTTTTAAGATTTTATTTATCTATTTGACAGACAGAGATCACAAGTAGGCAGAGAGGCAGGCAGAGGGAGAGGAGGAAGCGGACTCCCTGCTGAGCAGAGAGCCCGATGTGGGGCTCGATCCCAGGATCCTGGGATCATGACCTGAGCCGAAGGCAGAGGCTTAACCTACTGAGCCACCCAGGCGCCCCATGGGTACTGTTTCTTAATACATGAAAGTTTCTTGCCTCCCCTTATCCCTTAGAAGGTTACCCTTTCTTAACCTATGATCCCTCTTAAAGTTAAAATTACCTTCCCATTTAGGGACGCCTGGCTGTGTCAGTCAAAGGAGCGTGAGGCCCTTGATCTCGGGATCATGAGTTCGACCCCCACGTTGGGTGTAGAGATTATAACAAAATAGTAATAATAAGTAAAAATAAATACTTAGGTCTTTAATCCATTTTGAGTTTATCTTGGTGGATGGTGTAAGGAAATGGCCCAGTTTCACGCTTCTGCATGTGGCTGTCCGATTTTCCCAAAACCATTTGCTGAAGAGGCTGTCTTTTTTCCACTGGACATTCTTTCCTGCTTTGTCGAAGATGAGTGACCATAGAGTTGAGGGTCCATTTCTGGGCTCTTACTCTGTCCCACTGATCTGTGTGTCTGTTTTGTGCCAGCACCATACCGTCTTGATGATGACAGCTTTGTAATAGAGCTCGAAGTCGGGAATCATGATGCCGCCAACTTCAGTTTTGTTTTTCGATATCCCTCTGGGGGGTGTGATGCCGAGCAAAATCCATCAGTCAGAGAAAGACAATTATCACGTGGTTTCACGCATATGAGGCATATAAGAAAGAGTGCGGAGGACCATAGGGGATGGGAGGGAAACGAAATGGGAAGAAACCAGAGAGGGAGACCATCCATAAGAGACTCTTAACTCCACGAAACAAACTGAGGGTTCCTGGAGGGCACCGGGATCGGGGGACAGGCTACCTGGGGGCACTGAGGAGGGCGCGGGACGCCACGAGCACTGGCTGTTAGACGCAGCTGCTGTGCCCCTGACCCCTGCCTCTGAAACTCATGACGCACCACATGTTGGCTAATGAGTTAAAAAAAAAAAAGAAGTAAAAATAAATAAAAACTTAAAAAAATAAAATTACTTTCACATTTACACTTTCGCGTGTGTTAAGTACGGACTGGGTTGAGCATGCCAGGCCGAGCTACTGTCTCCGTACAGGAGCCGTAGAAGGCTGGAACATGAGGGTACACAGCCACGAATGTCATTTTAGGCATTTTTTTTTCCCAAGATTCCACTCCGCGTGTCCCTTCAGAAACGAGCGAGGACCCCGAAGCTGAGGTGAAAATTGAAGGTGAGTTTCCGGAAGCCTTGTCAGAGGGACGCTGCTCAGTGTGGCATGGGTGTGTGTGTGTGTGTGTGTGTGTGGCCGTGCAGCTCAGCACTGGCCGGGACGCAGACTGTGCTCCATCCCAAGTGAGGGAAGAAAGAAGGGGCTGGGGTGGGGGGCGCCTGGGTGGCTCAGTGGGTTAAGCGTCTGCCTTCAGCTCAGGTCATGATCCCAGGATTCCGGGATCGAGTCCCGCATCGGGCTCCCTGGTCGGCGGGGAGCCTGCTTCTCCCTCTCCCTCTGCCTGCCACTGCTCTGCGTGTGCATGGAATGTCTTCCCATTTCTTTGCGCCGTCTTGAATTTCTTTCGTCACTGTTCGTTTTCAGAGTACAGGTCGTTCCCCTCTTTGGTTGTTTGTTTCTGGCTATATTACTGTTTTGGGTGCAGTTGTAAATGGGATCGTTTTCTTAATATCACTCTGGCTTCCCTGTTAGTGTGTGGGGATGCAACAGATTTCTGTGCGTTGATTTTGTGTCCTGCGGCCTTACTGAATTCATTCGTCAGTTCTAGCAGTTCTTGGTGAAGCCTTTAGGGTTCTTTATACGTAGTATCATGTCATCTGCAAATCATGAGGGCTTTACTTCTTCCCACCAGTTGGAGGACTTTCATTTCTTTATGTTGCTTAATTGCTGTGGGAGTCTTTTTAATTTTTTTTAAAAGATTTTATCTATTTGAGGGGCGCCTGGGTGGCTCAGTGGGTTAAAGCCTCTGCCTTCGGCTCGGGTCATGATCCCAGGGTCCTGGGATCGAGCCCCGCATCGGGCTCTCTGCTCCGCGGGGAGCCTGCTTCTCCCTCTCTCTCTGCCTGCCTCTCTGCCTACTTGTGATCTCTCTCTCTGTGTCAAATAAATAAATAAAACCTTTTTAAAAAAAAAGATTTTATCTATTTGAGAGAGCGAGAGAGCATGAGTGGGGGGAGGCAGAGGGAGAGCGAGAAGCAGACTCTCCGCTGAGCAGGGAGCCCAACCTGGGACTCGATCCCAGGACCCTGAGATCATGACCTGGGCCAAAAGGCAGTTGCCGAACTGGCTGAAGCACCCAGGCACCCGGGAGTCCTTTAATTTAGAGATAATATTATTTCCCATGATTCACCACAGAGTCTGAATCGATTTTGCCATTTTAGGGGGATTTGGAAATGGAATGGTTGTTCCCATCCGGATTTGATTCTTCCATTTTTACTTTATTTCTTTGAATCCTGAAACTGCTCTCATCACGTTGACTTTGTTTCAGAGGGAAAATCCCTCCCATCACTATTTTTTTTAATCTTTTTTTTAAATTTTTTTAAAATTTATTTATTTGTCAGAGAGAGAAGGAGAGAGAGAGAGTGAGCACAGGCAGACAGAGTGGCAGGCAGAGGCAGAGGGAGAAGCAGGCTCCCCGCCGAGCAAGGAGCCCAATGTGGGACTCGATCCCAGGACACTGGGATCATGACCTGAGCCGAAGGCAGCCGCTTAACCAACTGAGCCACCCAGGCGTCCCTTTCTCCCATCACTATTTATAAAAGAGAAAAAGAGCGAGCAGCCCAGGTGCCCAGCGGTTAGAAGAAGGGCTGTGGCCATCTGCTGGGAAAGTTACCCACGTGCATTCAGTGGAAAACAAAGCCGTCTGGCTCGAGACAAGTTAGAAACAAAACGGAGGGAGACCCAAGTCATAATTTCCCGTAGGATCAGGGCACCTGCGTGGCTCAGTCGGTTAAGCGTCCGATTCTTGATTTCAGTCCTGGTCGTGATCTCAGGGTCCTGGAACCAGGCCCGTGTCAGGCTGCACACTCAGCATGGGGTCTGCTTGGGATTCTCTCTCTTCCTCTCCCTCTCTCCCTCCCCTCTGCTCCCTGCTAATAAATAAATAAATAAATAAATAAAATCTTTAAAAATAATAGTAATTTATACTACGATCTCAGTTTTGTTTCGAAAGAGATTTTTTGTAGAAAGAAAAAACAGAAGATAATACCAAAAAACAAAAAAACATAGCGACCAGTGTTGGAATTGTGTGTGATTTTACTTTTCTTCGTTTTGCCTTTCACCGTTTCCCTCACTCTCCGCAGGAAGCGTGGGTTAATTAAGTATGATGGGGGCAGTTCAGACACGGATCGGTTCTGTGTGAAGGGACCGCTTCTCCACGGGGTGTGAGCTCTGACAGTTTTACTGGAAGTCATGCGGTGATGCCGTCCGGGTAACGGGACGCAGAGGAAATGTCTCTGACCCGTAGCCAGGAGGGAGGGATGGATGGATTTTCCCTCAGTGGGGATGGATTTGTGCTAAGTCCGCCATGCCTGAAGTCAGTGGGGCCTGGTGGGTTTACAGATAAAACGTGATATTTACATGACCCAGTCTCAGGCCATCATAAGGCCTCACGTGGCATCTGGGACCCCCATTCTGAGCCATACAGTGAGGTGGTTTTCCCTTAAAATCCCACGAAAGGAAACCCTTAAAATACTTTCAATTTTTTTTATTGACGTGAAACTAACATTACATAAAATTAACCATTTTAATGTGAATGATTCAGTAGCTTTTGTACATTCACGGTGTTGGGCGACCACCTCTATCTAGTTTCAAAGCATTTTCATATCCTCAGAAGAAAACCCCATACCCCATTCTTCCTCCCACTCTTCTCTCGCCCAGCCCCTAGCATCCACCAGGCTACTCTCTGTCTCTGTGGATTTACCTTTTCTACCTGTTTCATACAGGTGGGATCATACAGTGGGTGCCCTCTAGGGCCTGACTTCTTTCATTTAAATCTCCAGGGGCACCTGGGTGGCTCAGTCGGTTAAGCGCCCAACTCTTGATTTTGGCTCCAGTCATGATCTCAGAGTCGTCAAAGGGAGGCCTGTGCCGAGCTCTGAGCTGGGCGTGGAACCTGCTTCGGATTCTCTCTCTCCTTCTGCCCCCACTCCCCACCCCACTCATGTGCACTCACGCTGTCTCTCAAAAAAGTTAGAAATAATAACTTAATCAAATAAAATAAATTCTCCAAAGTTCATCCACATGGCAGAAAATGACAAAACTTCTTTCAAAGTTGAATAATATTCCACCGTGTGCATATATCACGGGTTATCCATTCTTCCATAGATTAACGCTTAGGTCGTTACCTCAAAGTACTTTTATGAACATAATGTCATGTAACATACGGAGTTGTCAGATCGCTGTGTTGTACACCTGAAACCAACGCAACGTTGTGTGTGAACTCTACTTGAATTAAACGAGGAAACGATATAAAGAATCCCATGTTAGAATCCAAGTCCGGCGGTGATTTGAACACAGGTCGATGGAAACGTTCTCCAAGATGGCCTCCCTGCTGTGCTCCTCTCTTGTGGGACATGACGCTCGTACAGGAACTACAAGTCCAATCACCTTTTTGTTCTGGAGAGCAGTTTTCTAAAGGATTGGCTATAAATTATTTGGTAGATAATGACCACCTAGCAAAGGACCATGGCATTTGGAAGCCCATGTGTAGGTGTGCGCTTGTCTTTCGTCAGATGGCGGTTATTACGATGACTTATAGAATGTGGAGCCAGAGGAGCACTTTCATATTTTATTTTTTTAAAGATTTATTTATTTATTTTAGAGAGAGAGAGTACATGCAGGGTGGAGGGGCTGTGGAAGATGGAGAGTGTCTTAGGCACAGAGCATGGAGCCCGACTTCCTACAGCCCATGTTCTCTGAAGCTTTAGAAGTTGAGCCTGTGCTTCTGATCAGAGTGGCACGTGGACGTTTTTAGAGGAGAATTAACCTAATTTTCTTCAAGTCCTAAATTTCAGTTTCTCTTTTTAGGAAGCACAAACTCATCCAGCGACACAAATTCTGCAGCTGGTGTTGAAGATCTTAACATTGTTCAGGTGACAGTTCCAGGTATGGACGTCTCTCTGGTGTTATCGTAATTGATGTTATATTTTTCTTTTTGTTATACTTTAACCATTTTATGACACGGGTCATAAACTCTTGGAACTTTGTTATTATTATTTTTTTTGCTTAGTTCATCCTTTCGACAATTCAGGAATATCAAATACAGTACAGAGTGTCAAGCACTGAATATCTTGCTTATATCAGACATTGTTAATCAGATATATTGCTTCTCACAGCCACGCCTTGGCATTACTGGAAAATACACCTCAGGGCGGGCAACTCCAAGTACCAGCTACCACAGAAAAGGAATTGGCCACAGAGGGGAGTTTATCTGCTGCCCATCGAGCAGTCCTTTCTGAATATGTGTATATAGAATCTATCTGGAGAGATACAAAAGAATCCAATGACATAGTCCCTCCAAGGAAGGAAATAGAGCTGAGAGAGGGATGGGAGAGAGATGGTTCACTGTGAGGTGTTCTGTCTTGTGAGTTTTGAACCACATAATTGCTTTAGTTATTCAAAATTAAATACAATAAAAATGTGAAATATTGAAAAATATTCCATTCTAGTCCTACTACGTCTTATTCCTTTCACTTGTCATATTGCATTGGCCAAGATTGCTAATTCAGTGTTGAAGAGTAGAAGTCAACGTGGATATGCTGGTCCTACATAATGTTGAAAATGTTTCCTAAAGCAATATGGAGTGTGTTTACATGGGTTTATAATTTGGGACATTCTCTGTCATCTACAATGGCTTCCATTTACACATTTCCAAAAAACTAAACTGAACAATAAGCCAGGTAAAGTGCTTTCTTCGTATGCTGTTAGGCTCTTCCTCCAACAGCTTTTTAGGGGGCAAATATATCAATAACCCTAGTTTGTTTGATTGTCTAATTATTTTTAGATAATGAGAAGGAAAGATTATCGAGCATTGAAAAGATAAAACAACTAAGAGAACAAGTCAATGACCTCTTTAGCCGAAAGTTTGGTAAGTTTTTGTATTGTTATGTATCCAAAAAGTATATATTTGAGGTATTTCTTTTTAATGGAATACTTTATTGAAGTATTTCAATGGAATGGAAGTATTGAAGTATTTAATGGAATACTTTCTGGGGGTGCCTGGCTGGCTCAGTCAGAAGAACGTGCGACTCTTGATCTAGGGGTTGTGAATTCAAGCCCCATGTTGGGTGTAGAGCTTACTAAAAAAATTTTTAATAAAATATATATTTTTAAAGATGTATTTATTTATTTGACAGAGAGAGAGATCACAAGTAGGCAGAGAGGCAGGCATAGAGAGAAGGGGAAGCAGACTCCCTGCTGAGCAGAGAGCCCGATGCGGGGCTCGATCCCAGGACCCTGAGATCATGACCTGAGCTGAAGGCAGAGGCTTAACCCACTGAGCCACTCAGGCGCCCCAAATATATTTAAAAAAAAAAAAAAAGAAATAATCTCCCTGGGAAGGAGCTACGATCAAAATCAGTGTGTATTTTCCCCGACGATCTTTTATGTGGACACAGTGATCGCAACAATCTCTCTCTTTGATTTCCCGAGTTCTTACGTAATAGCTGAGCATTGCTTCCAGTACTCACATGCGACTCATTATTTAATCTTCATAAAACCCTCTTTCAGGTAGATGCCAGGATTGTTTCTCTTTCATGGAGAGAGAAATTGCACCTGTTACCTTGCCCGTTGCCAACGTCAAAGTCAGTAAGACTGTCCCTGAAGCAACAATGGCCAACCGCCCACACTGTCACTGGACGGGAAGGATTTTAACGCCTCGGCAGTAAAGACAAAGCGTGGTCTGGGAAAGGCAAGTGACACACTGAGGCGTCTTCTGTTGCTTCTCTCCTCCCAGGTGAAGCCATCGGAGTGGACTTCCCTGTGAAGGTTCCCTACAGGAAGATCACGTTCAACCCTGGCTGTGTGGTCATCGATGGCATGCCCCCGGGCGTGGTCTTCAAGGCCCCCGGCTACCTGGAAATCAGCTCCATGCGAAGGATCTTGGATGCCGCAGAATTTATCAAATTCACGGTCATTAGGTAGGTGAGCGTCCCTTGCTTGGTCATGAGAATGAATCTGAAGGTCGCCCTCCACCTGACCGGGGGGGGGTGGGTGGGGAGCAATGGGGAAGGGGGCAGTGGGATTTTTTTTTTTTTTAACCCCAGGAGGTGGCCGCTTCCGGGAGCTGCGTGTCCCAGGACAAATGAACTCTGTTGCTTTCACTGTGTCTCTCTCCCTTCAGACCCCTTCCAGGCCTGGAGCTTAGCAACGGTGAGTAGCCCGGGTAGACGGTGAGAAGGGCGTCCCAGCACCCACTGTGAGGGGGTCCTCACTTCTTGAGCCCCAGAACAAAGCCTGGTGTTCATTGGACGCAGTTTATCTGACCTGCTGGTCATCAAGTCCTTTCCTTCTGGGGCTTCACCAGAATTTTCATTGCACAGTTTGAAGGCGCTCGCTGGCTCTCGCATGTGGGAGCCCTTCATGGCTGGCGGAGGGGGGGGGCGGGCTGGGTAGCATTTACCAAACTAGCCCAGACCAGTGGGTAAATAGCGCCTGCCTGGAACCCCAGCTCCGTCCCCCAGAACACCCCTGTCCTCTGCCCAGATATCCCCCCAGTTCAGAGCCAAAACGGGTGCCACCCGGCACAGAGAGGGCTCCCAGGACCCCCTCTGGGGCTGAGGTCAACATCTCTTCTAACTGAGCGCAGCCCCCGGGGTCCCTGCAAGTCAACAGCGTCCCGTGCGGTGAGAAAAGCAGGTGTAGGGGAGTCCTCGGGAGTCCGAGTCACAAGGGAACCTCCTCGGTTCAAGCCGGGAAAGCTAAAAATAGTCTGAAAATGCCCGATGGTTCTTCCCAAGCTCATCTTGTACACCCAGGCGCCTCTTGCCCACACCTTCTTAAAGTGAATGTTTAGACCTGTGTTCTCTCCAAGTAGAGCGCACCTGCTTCATGGCCAGATTCCTTTAAATTTAAAACAAGTTGTGTGCGGTTCCGTGGCTATGACCGAGGTCCTTTGCGACCCACGAAAGGTAAATCACACACCTTCTGTGGTCATCCCCCTCTCTGTGACTTCAAAGTTCTCTTGAGACTCAGATGAACCAAATATACATTCAAATGAGGACGTACTGTCAGATCAGTGTTGCTTAAAGCAGACGTGGCAAACAGGTACTTGCTGAATCACAGAAGATGCCTTTCACACGGCTCATGTGCCTTTTAAAAATGGGAATGAGGGGGACGCCTGGGTGGCTCAGTGGGTTAAGCCTCTGCTTCGGCTCAGGTCATGATCCCAGGGTCCTGGGATCAAGCCCCGCATCGGGCTCTCTGCTCAGCGGGGAGCCTGCTTCCTCCTCTCTCTCTCTGCCTGCCTCTCTGCCTGCTTGTGATCTTCTCTCTGTCAAATAAATAAATAATCTTAAAAATGGGAATGAGTGGCTGACGCTAAAAAGCCAGGGACGTTTTCTAGGAAAAGAAAGAAAAGCTGGGGACGTTTTTAGGAAAGTCGGTTTTGGGGATCCAGGGCGCCCAGCTTAGTGGATAGGGCATGCCACTCTTAATCTTGGGGTTGTGAGTTCGAGCCCGGTGTCTGGCATAGAAAAAAAAGTCGATTTCTAAGTTCTCTTGGAATCCGAGATCTGGCCACGGATCCCACCTTCCGTCCAGCAGCAGCTTGCTAGGGCTGACAGTCAGCCGTCCCTCTCTGCAGGGCTGGGTGAACCATGCCCCCTGCCCCTTGCCGCCTCACCCCTGGGGTTTATCATCATGTCTTTGCTGTCAGTTTTCACATAGTGGCTTTAAGAGAAAACGTGAAATATGTCTTGTCTCCATGTCTCTACCAAAAGTGGGAAAAAGGAAGATAGACCAGGAGGGCCGTGTCTTCCAAGAGAAGTGGGAGAGAGCGTATTTCTTCGTGGAAGTGCAGAATATTCCCACGTGTTTGATATGCAAACAGAGCATGTCCGTGTCCAAGGAGTACAACCTGCGACGCCATTACCAGACGAACCACAGCAAGCACTACGACCAGTACACCGAGAAGATGCGTGACGAGAAGCTCCACGAGCTGAAGAAAGGGCTCCAGAAGTACCTCCTGGGGTCGCCCGAAATCGCGGGCCCCGAGCACAAACAGGCGCTCGCCAACGTGAGCCCGAAGGAAGCCGCGGCCGCCGCGCAGCCCGTAGAAGACGTGGCCGGGAACTTATGGGAGAAGTTACGCGAAAAAATCAGGTCGTTCGTGGCCTACTCTATTGCGATCGACGAGATCACGGATATCAATAACACCACGCAGCTGGCCATATTCATCCGCGGCGTGGATGAGAACTTCGACGTGTCCGAGGAGCTCCTGGATACGGTGCCCATGACGGGGACGAAATCCGGCAATGAGATATTTCTGCGTGTCGAGAAGAGCCTGAAGAGGTTTAACATCGACTGGTCAAAACTGGTCAGCGTGGCCTCCACGGGCACCCCCGCGATGGTGGACGTGAACGACGGCCTGGTCACGAAACTCAAGTCCAAGGTGGCCACGATCTGCAAGGACTCGGACCTCAAGTCGGTCTGCTGCATCATTCACCCGGAATCGCTCTGTGCGCAGAAGCTGAAGATGGACCACGTCATGAGCGTGGTGGTGAACTCGGTGAACTGGATATGCTCCCGCGGGCTGAACCACAGCGAGTTCACGACCCTGCTGTACGAGCTGGACAGCCAGTACGGCAGCCTGCTGTACTACACCGAGATCAAGTGGCTCAGTCGCGGGCTGGTGCTCAAGCGATTCTTTGAATCGTTGGAAGAGATCGACTCCTTCATGTCGTCCAGAGGCAAGCCCCTGCCTCAGCTGAGCTCTCCAGACTGGATCAGAGACTTGGCCTTCTTGGTGGACCTGACCATGCACCTGAACACGCTGAACATCTCCCTCCAGGGGCACTCGCAGGTCGTCACGCAGATGTACGACCTCATCCGGGCGTTCCTGGCCAAGCTGTGCCTTTGGGAGACGCACTTGGCCCGGAACAACCTGGCCCACTTTCCCACGCTGAAGTCGGTCTCCAGAAACGAAAGCGACGGCCTCAACTACATTCCCAAAATCGTGGAGCTGAAGACCGAGTTCCAGAAGAGGCTGTCTGACTTCAAACTCCACGAAAGCGAACTGACCCTGTTCAGCTCCCCGTTCTCCGTGAGGGTCGAGAGCGTGCACGAGGCGCTCCAGATGGAGGTCATTGACCTTCAGTGCAACACGGTGCTGAAGACGAAATACGACAAGGTGGGCGTCCCCGAGTTCTGCAAGTACCTGTGGGGCAGCTACCCGAGGTACAGGGTCCACTGCGCGAAGATCCTCTCCATGTTCGGGAGCACCTACATTTGCGAGCAGCTCTTCTCCATCATGAAACTGAGCAGGACGAAATTCTGCTCGCAGCTCAAGGACTCGCAGTGGGATTCCGTGCTCCACATTGCCACATGACTTGGAATGCGTCCCCGGCCGTGCCCCTCGGAGGACTGGAACCCTCTGTGCCCCAGGGACGGCGAGATGAGCAGACAACGTGCACGCTATTTCCGCTTTCCAGTTTTTTCCACTTCGACGCGGAAACGCAACTTGCGGCATCCTACCTGTTTGTATGACATTTTATGCCTCAACACAGTCCAGTAAAGATCGCGAGCGTTTTGTTGTGTCTCTGGTAGTTGCCTTTCCTTACGGGGGGCAGGTTTCGCTCACCCCTGAGGCCGGCACACGGAAGTTTTAGGTCTCTCAACCCAGAAAGAGAGAGGTGTGGTTGCATGGAGGGTAAGCACGCACACATCTAGTCCCCCACTTTTTGCACGGTATCCCCTGTGATCTAACATGTTCGCATGCTGGGGGACGGCCCCTGGGAGACACATTCGCCAACCGCAGTAGTCCCTGTGTGATGTCTCCTGCCGCGCCGACCCACAAAGGTAGGAGTTAAAAATGGAAAATCCCAGTTAACAAGTAACACGGGCTTTCAAAGGCCAAGAGAGCTGAGGTTTGGAGGTTGTTTTGGTTTTTGGGTTTTTGTTTTTTTGGTTTTTGGTAAACTCCCCCCCCCCCCCAGGACCGGCTTTATTGCAAGCTCCCTCGGGCGAGGTTCCGCGACTCTGGGGGAAAGAGAGTCGGGAAGTCGCGTGCAAAGCAAAGAGGTAGGGGCTTATATGGGGTTCTGGGGAAGTCCGAAGAGGAAGTACTGAGACCTGTTTTTGGTAAACTTTATTTTGAGGGACTCCTGGCTGGCTCGGTCAGTAAAGCATCTGACTCTTGATCTCTGGGTGGTGAGTTCGAGCCCCATGTTGGGTGCAGGGATGCCTTAAAAAATTAATAAACTGTGTTTTTTTGCTTTTTTTAAAAAAGATTTTATTTATTTGACAGTCAGAGATCACAAGTAGGCAGAGAGGCAGGCAGAGAGAGATGGAGAAGCAGGCTCCCCGCTGAGCAGAGAGCCCGATGCGGGGCTCGATCCCAGGACCCTGGGATCATGACCTGAGCTGAAGGCAGAGGCTTAACCCACTGAGCCACCCAGGCGCCCCATAAACTGTGTTTTTTTTTTTTAAGATTTTATTTACTTATTTGCCAGAGAGAGAGAGTGAGCACAGGCAGACAGAGTGTCAGCAGAGGCAGAGGGAGAAGCAGGCTCCCTGCTGAGCAAGGAGCCCGATGTGGGACTCGATTCCAGGACACTGGGATCATGACCTGAGCCAAAGGCAGCTGCTCAACCAACTGAGCCATCCAGGCGTCCCTAAAGATTTTATTTATTTATTTGTCAGAGAGACAGAGCGAGAGCGAGCGAGCACAGGCAGACAGAGTGGCAGGCAGAGCCAGAGGGAGAAGCAGGCTCCCCACGGAGCAAGGAGCCCGATGCGGGACTCGATCCCAGGATGCCGGGATCATGACCTGAGCCGAAGGCAGCTGCTTAACCAACTGAGCCACCCAGGCGTCCCATAAACTGTGTTTTGAAGTAATTTCCACTTTACAGAGAAGTTGCAGAAATGCGAAAGGTATGAAGAACTCTTACATGTTCTCTTGCCAGATTCTCATATGGTTGAAATTTTACCCCTATGCTTTATCACTTGTTCGTTTGGCCTTCCTCTCTCTCTCTTTTTTTTTTAATTTATTTATTTGTCAGAGAGAGAGGGAGAGAGAGCGAGCGAGCACAGGCAGACAGAGGGAGAAGCAGGCTCCCTGCCGAGCAAGGAGCCCGATGTGGGACTCGATCCCAGGACGCTGGGATCATGACCCGAGCCAAAGGCAGCCGCTTAACCAACTGAGCCACCCAGGTGTCCCTGGCCTCCCTCTCTTGTGTGTACGTGTGTGTGCGTGTACGTTGCCTGTGAGTGTGCAGACATGAGTCGCTGAGTATAATGTGTGTTTACTCTTTTCTGAACCATTTGAGGAGGTTACATATATCCTTGCCCCCTGACTACTTGAGGGAGTATTTTCCAAGAATAGGGATATTCCTGAACCACGACTTAGTGGCCATTACATCGAACACTGATGTAATGCTTTGATCTCATTTACCATAAACGACACTGTGCATGGTGTCCCTTGTGTTCTCACATGTTTGCAAGCTGGGGACAGTCCCCTGGAGACTGTCCTGGTGGCCTTCCCTTTATAGCACTGCACCCCTGGAGAGTTGGTTTTAGAAAGCGCACGCGCGCGCGCGCACACACATACACACACACACACAATGTTCTCAGTCTGTATTAGCCACTGGGATTAGTGACCCAAAATTGTTAATACTTTCTAATTAATCTGACTAGGGAACAAAAAGGCTAAAGTCCCCAACCTGGTGGTGACCCATTCAGGAAGCCACGGACCAAACATGTGGATAAAAATGAAGGGAGGCTGCAGGAGAGAGAGAGACCAACCTCCAGGCCGTTTCCCGCGCAAGGCACCCGCCCCCAGCTGGAGCCCCAGTGCCTGTCCTCAGACCCAGGGAAAATGACCCCACCCTGGCCGTTCCTGTCCTTGGCGGGTGGACTGCAGGTACGGCTGGGTCTGGCTAGCTCAGAGGCTCCCTTTCTAGGGGAAAGAATGGGCTGGTTTACAGCGGGGTCAGGGGAGGCCGCCCCCTGTGTACCTGGGCTGATGTCCACACTGAGTGAGTATCAAAGGGGTCTCCCTGTGGACCCTGCAGGGAAAAGTCAGCCCCTCCCATGATAGACTGGAAGCTAGGGCCCAGAGTGATTCAGTGACCGGCCAAGGTAACATGGCTGAGATGTGGTCAGGATTCAGACTAGGGCTGTGGGATGCCTAAATCCATGTTATTCCATAACATGTGGCTGTCCTGTGTGGCTTTCTGGTGGTTAGCCCCAGAGGGGACAGCAGGGGACAGCCTGGGCTGCCTTCTGTGACTGGATTCTTCATGGGCTGTTCTCCTTTGAATCACCTCCTACGGCCTCTAGCTTCCTTCTTCACCCTGCATGTGTGTTGGCACCGCAGTGGCCCAGGAGCGTCACTCCAGCGACTGAGCCACACCTGGGAGAACTGACTGAATGAGCAGGTGGTTTTCTGGGGTCATGGATCGATGGGGTGTCTCCAAATGAGAGCCCTTAGGAGCGGGGTGCTCAGGCCCAGCCCAGGAGCCGGGGGCTGGATCTGGTGGTCCCCATCAGTTCCTAGGGGCGGAGAGTACACAGCATCTCCCCCAAGGCCCTGTCTTCCCATCCCAGAGCAGCCAGAGGACACTGGTCACTCCTCCAACACAGGCCTGGGGTGGGGGTGGGGGGCTGGAGCTCTGGAAGTCGGGCCCCTGTCACCTCCCTCCTCTGAGCGCCCATCAGCCACAGCACCTGCCGCTAGGGCTGAGCCACAGACCGGGAACTCTGCAGGGTCAGGAGAGCATAATGGGTCCTGTAGGGTTTGGAACCAGAAAGAAAAGCCTCCCTCCACCTCCGGTCTCTGCCAACCACTTGCCGTATTACCCTGAAAAGTTGCTTACTTTTTCTGAGGCTTGGTTTCCTCCACCATAACCCTACCTGACGGGGTTGTTCTCAGAACCAGAAACAAGGTACAGAGCGAGCCCCGCGTTGTGCCTGGCCCCGAGAAAATTCTCTGCACACACACACACCAGCTGCTGCCAGAACTCAGGCCCCTACAGGCGTGCCTGCCCCGAGCTCTCCATAGGTTCCCCTGGGGGATGGCAGAGGCCCCCCTGCACCCCCCCACCCCCCCCAGGGCCCTCTCCTCAGCACACAACAGTGGGGCCAGCACCAGGCCACCTCCAGGGGACCAGGAATGCAGGAAACCATGAGAAAAACACTTGATCAGGAACTTAGCTTGGAAAAAATGAAAATACAAATTAGGAAAATCAGTATTTTTATCTCACACAGTTTGTTTTCTTTTAATCATACTTGCGACTGAACAAGCAAAGGGGTTGGGATGGTCGGTGGTTCATTCTCCCACAGCTTCGCATGCTAGCGCGGGAGGGCCTGGACTTTTCCAGCACACCGAGTATGCAAAAAGCAAACAAAGGGCCCCAGATTGTTCTCAAGGCTGAGTCAATCTTTGTGCTGGTCAAATTATTCTCTTGAGAAGCATGGTTCCCTTATCTCAAAGGGACCAGCCTTGCCCATTGTCTTGAGCCAACTCCCCTCTGGGAGGGGCCACCTCCCCTTCTCCCCCACTGTCTTCCTCTTAAGCTGCTGCTTTTGCAAGATTTGCAGCCCAGGTTGTACCCTGGTGTCTTTGCATTTTGCAGAAGATCCACCAGCAAAGACTTTGAGGCCATGGGCTGGCAGCAGGGCTGGTGGGGGCGGCGAGGGAACCGTGCATCAGTGAGTGACCGCTTTCTGGTACAGCTCTAACTGGGCAGTGAATAATCATCCCCCTATACCTAGATGACAATCCTCTGTCACCTAAGGGGCACACACGGCGCGCTGCGGCACCCTTTTTCAGAACTCTTCTGCAGTGGGACCAGAGTGTTAGCAGGCAGCTTCTGTCCAAACAGCCAGCGCGGGGGGGGAGGGGGACGGGGGACCGGGGGTTCCTATTGCACTTGGCCCCGTGCAAACTTAGTCTCGGCCAAGGCCTGGGCAGTGTGTCAACGGACCCCGACCTCGGTTCCTGCAACTTCCCCCAAGCTCCCGCCGCAGCAGAGCGCAGTCCTCAGTCCCCATTCTATAAATAACCCGAAGGGCATGCCCAGCCGCCCGGCTGCTCTGCAGGACCTCTGCCCCCTCCCAGCAGCATTAACTGAGAGCGCGGAACAGTTAGCCGGGCGGGGCCGGGCTGCCCGAGGCCTCCGGACTTCGGGATCTGTACAGGTGTATACAGGGAGGGGGCGGGGCAGCGCGGAGAAGCCAGGACACCACCTCCGGGAAGCCGCCCGGCCTCAGACCGCGGACGACAGCTTCCGCTTGGTGCTCTCGCTGCAGCGGTTCAGGATGAGGTCCGCGCTGGGACGGGGGGGCACGGCGGGCTGTGGCTTTGCGCGCTCGCTCTCCCGCTGCTCCCCTGCGGCGGAATGCGGGGCCTGATGAGAGGCCCCGCCCCACCCCCAGACCCCACCCCGGGCCCCGCCTCCCCAGGCAGCCTCGCCTCCAGACCACTCAGGACTCTCACGCCGCGCCCCTGGCACCACCCCTATCCCGCCCCTGGCACCACCCCTATCCGGCCCCTGGCACCACCCCTATCCCCGCCCCATCCTCTAGGCTCCGCCCCGAGAAAGCCCGCCCCCAGGCCGCCGCGGGGACTCTCGGCACCCGCTCCCTGAGCTCTGCGGCCCCGCCCCGCCCCCGCCTCCAGGCCCCGCCCCAGGCCCCGCCCCCAGGCCCCGCCCCCGCCGCGGCCGCCCGCCGCACTCACCGCGCGGGCTGGCTGCGCTCTGCGGTCCCGGCCGCGCGGGGCGGCGACGCTGCTGCAGGTAGCGGACACTGTTGCGCCGATAGGTGTCCTGGCTGAGGCGCTTCCGCGACCGCTGGTGGATGCTGTGCGCGTTGCGGATGGACGAGCTGGGCGCAGCGGGACGCGGGCGTTGCTCAGGCCAGGCGGCCCCCGCTGCGCCCGCATCCCCGCCTGCGGGGTCTCGCGTGACCCGCCCTGGGGTCCAAAGACTGGCCCGGGGCTCTGGGGAGCGGGGCGCGGACCCCGCACGACGGGGCGGGGCTGGAGGCCCATTTCCCACGCCCATTTCCCACGCCCCTCGCCAGCCTTCGGCCCGGCCCCTCCCAGGAAGCCTTTGGGACGGCCGCCGCCCTCGGGGGCCAGCCCCAGGCACGGGGCGCATCGACGTCCTCACCTGCACCCCCACACCCCTGCATTCCCACCGCCCCCGTGCCGGCCCCACGGTGGGGAGGTCACGTCCACCCTCGATCCCGCGAGCGCACTGCCTCCCCGGCTGGCTGCAATGCCCCCCTCCCCAGCACAGCCAATCCGGGGCCTGCACCCACAGACCCACAGACGGGACGCGTGGCACCCCCCCCCCTCACGCCCGTCCAGTCCCGGGACCCGCGCTCACCGCCGGGGAGGTGCCCCTCGGCTCTTGATCTGCCGTTGGGCCTGGGCTACATCCTGCCCGGACTTCTGTAGGTACATGGACGGGAAGTAGCCTGTGATGTCGTCTTTCCTGCAACAGAGGCAGCCCTCGAAGCCCCCCGCAGTCACAGGGGGAGCGCGGGGTGGGGGCTCAGGAGTCCCTCTAAATCAACTGGGGTTAAGGCAGCTGGAGGTTGCAGACACCCTGAAGCCTGGCCAACACCAGACCCTGTCCTGCCGGGCCTCAGTTTATCTGTGCAAAACAGGCCCCCCAGCCATGTTGTAGGTAGTGGGAGGAAGTTAGCAGGTCCAACCTGCCCCCCCAGGGACATGTGTTTGCAGTAAAACATCTGCCACCGTGTATTTGTTAGTTTTTTCTTTCAAAGCCAGGACTTCCTGTGTCTAAGACCTGCCCCCCCAGGTCCTGCCCCCAGGTCACCAAGTTCCCCTATGCTTTCTTCCAAAAGCTGTTTAATTTGGGGTTTTGTGCTTGGTCGTTGAGAGATATCCTCCTGCCTCTGAGCCCCCAGCCCGGGGCCGGGCTGATGGTGGGTGCTGTGGCCGCGAGCTCCCAGCCGAGCCGCGGACCGGCCCTAGGACTCCAGGCTCTGAACTCCTCCGACTTCTCTGACACTCTGAAAGGGTGTCCAAGGACCTGGGGAGGCCCAGTGGGTCTGAGAAGATGCCTCCAGGAGCCCCCATGGGAATGACCAGACAAGAATCAGTGACAACCAAAGATTTAAAAGAGAAAAGGATGACAGGGTCTGCTCGACCAGTCCTCCAGTAAAATACTTAACCCAACAATGAATTGTGTTGTCGAAGGAACAGTAAATGGCGAGGTAACCCCAAGTTACAAAGGACAAGGACACCGAACCCTGAGAGCCGGGTTGGGCAGGGTAATCACTGATCTGCTATCAAAATGGAAACTGAGTCCAGAGACAGGTGGTGGCTTACCCGGAGTCCCACTCGCCAGTCAGCACGGAGCCCAAACAGACCAGCCCGTGGGCCAGGGCTGACCCTCGGGGTGGGCACGGGGGTAGGGGGGAGGTGCGGACGCTCTCCTACCTGATGACCCACCAACCATCCAGGAGCTTATGAATGACCTCGATGGCTTCTCCCTCCTGCAGAGACACTTCGTCCTCCATCTCGGCGGTATAGGCTTTGATGGTGACATAGGGCTCACCTGGTTGGCCGCGGGGGCAGAGGCACGGTGTGAGGGTCTGCCCAGCACCCGCCTGCATCCCCTCCTCTGCCCTCTGGGTCCCGAGGCTTCCTCCAGCAAGAGCCCAGGACCGTCCTTTCCCCTGGTCCCTGCTGGTCCCTGCTGGTCCCTGCTGGTCCCTGCTGGTCTCCCTCTGCAGGCTCCTGCCCCCCACTCGTGGGTCACCTGCAGTTCTGCCGGCTGCCCACGACACCCCCCACCATCCACATCAGGGGCCAGGCACCTCAACAGGTCACGTGGCTGGGCAGGCGGTGCAGGGGTGGAACGCCCGTCCACGGGGGACCTGAGCCCCTTGACCCGGTGTCCACGCCTTTTCCGGGCTTTCCACAGGTGCCATAAACCCGCATTCGGTTGTGAAATCTCTCCATTTTAAAATACCGGTCATCTAACTTACCTCCATCTCCCCATGGGACCCATCCAGCTCAGGGGGCTGCCGGTTCTCCCCCTGCCATCAGCGAGGACGCCCCCGCCTCCAGGCAGTACTCCTTCCTGAACCGCAGAGCTGCGCATCCGTCAGCTTCCCACTGCACCTGGCCCGAGCTGGATCCACCTCTACTCTACCTCCTGATTCTCTGTCCTGACCAAGGGCACCACCTCCTACCTGGGCCTCTCGAGCCAGACTCGGGGGTCTCCGCCATGACCTCACTGTCCACCCCACAATCCTAGCCAACCCCAAAGTGGATATGATTGTATCTGGTTTCTCAAGAGCCCAGAGCCCCTCTGGTCCCCTGCCCTTCACATCCTTAGGGCCGTGGAGGGCAGGCCGCACCTTCGTAGTTGGGCTCTGGGTCCTCTGACTCGTCAGGACTGTCCAGGGGCTCCAAGTAGGACGCCGGGACCCAACCTCGCTTTGTCTTCTTTTGGCAGAACCACCAGCCTGCGGGACGGGGGAGGCCAGAAGCCTGGGTGGGCGTGGCAGCCTCCCTCAGCCCCCAGGGTGGTAAGGACAGCAGGACACACGCACACAGACATGCAGCACTCAGATTCAGAAATGTCACCTGTCCCACACTCCACGCACGCAGGTCACAGGGTTACAGCCAGAGTCTGCGTCCCACCCAGCACACCCAGCAGCTGGCCTGGCCACCTGGACCTGACCCCCGGGAATGCACAGATGCCCAAATCCTCCCCCGGGGGGCTGGGGAGGTGCCCTCGGCGTTGGGAGGACAGTCGGGGCCCCCCCGAAGGAGCCACGAGCCCGTCAGGGAGGAAGGTCCCAGCAGGGCGGGGGGACTGACCGCTCTCACTCTTCTCCACGACATCCACCACGTCCCCCGTGGCCAGAGCCATCTGGGAGCCCGAAGTCTTCTCGAAGTCAGCGATGGCCCGGTATGTCTGCAGGATGATGGGGCCCGTGATGTCTGGACAGAAGGAGAGTGGGGTGAGCGGACAGGGGCAGATGGGCTGCCTCCCCGCGGCGGTCCCCTGCACGGGCCACCGGAACCAGGCGCGCCGGAAGTGGACCCGCCCTGCCAACTGGAAAGCAGCCGAGACCAGACCCGCACTGATGGGGCACCTGCTGTGTTCCGGACTCTAGTCACACACCCAACACACGCTCTCTGTGTGGCTAGTGAGCAGCCCCCCCCACCCCGGGCCCTAATGTGCACGCCGATTGCCCCAGGGTCTTGCTGGAACGCGGGTTCTGATGCCATAGATCTGCAGCGGGACCTGAGAGTCTGCATTTCTAACCACCCCCCCAGGTCTTGCTCCTGTGCTCTATTATGGACCGAAATACGTCTCTTCCTCCCTCCCTAAAATTCACATGTTGAAGCCCTAAGCCCCAGTACCTTAGAATCTGTATTGGGAGTTAGAGCCCTTAAGGAAGAGATAGGGATGGGGCCCTGACCCCGTAGGACTGGTGTCCTACACCCTGATCTCAGACTTCCAGCCTCCAGAACGGTGAGAAAACTCATTTCTGTCATTTAAGACCCTCCCGCCCTCCTCCCCCGGTCTGTGATGCTTCGGCCTGCGTAGACTAAGACACTGCTGGGCCCCTGACCGCGCTCTGAGTGGCCCATGGACCCCATCCAGGCGTCCCACTGACTGGTCGAGATCCTGCTCCCCATTTCGTGGCTGCCTTGGCCTGAGTCCCCAGTTAAATCAAGCCTCCAAGTGTCCAGCTGTGAAATGGGGCTAATAGCACTTTGATCCCTACTTCCTATTGTTACAGAAATGATTACAATGTGTTAATACGTGCAAGACATTTAAAATAGGGCCTGGGACAGAGTGAGTCCTTAATCAACGTCAGGTTGCATTAGCAACAATTATCGTGCCATACAGACCGGACACCGTGAGCCCTGACCACCTCCACCCCCAGACCTGTCCATTCACTCAGGCGCGACATCGCCAGCTGTTGGGAGCCAGGGTCGGGCTGGGCTCTGCAGCCACAGACAGGAGCTC
Organism: Mellivora capensis; assembly: GCA_004024625.1. Lineage (NCBI taxonomy): Eukaryota > Metazoa > Chordata > Mammalia > Carnivora > Mustelidae > Mellivora > Mellivora capensis. The sequence goes on along the minus strand of PISX010025370.1, from coordinate 2,177 downwards.
CGAACGCTTCCCTTGATGACCAGTGACCCCCAAAGACCCCCAGCCTTTAGCGCAAGCCACCGAGACACCTCCCCCCCACCCCGGCCCCTTTCCCTGCAGAGCCTGTTCTCAGGATCCTGTATCACATCCCAGTCCCCGCGGGGTGACCCACAGGTGGCTGGCCCCGTCTCTCACCCGAAACGCTGTTGTCTTTCGGCACCAGGTAGGTCTCTGGTTTTTTCGTCCTGCAGGAAAGAAGAGTCTGGGTTAGGTGTGCGGCTTCCCAAAGGGGAGCAGAAGCTCCGGGCAGACCTACAGAAGAACTTCCCAAGCAGAAAAGGAACGTAGGGGCTATAGGGGCCGCTGCGGAGGGAAGGAAGCCACGGGATGGGCAAGGAGAGGCCCCCCACCCCCGCCTTCTGCAGACCCAAAGGAGGAGGCAACAGCTGAACTCAGGTGAGGCACTCTGGTCCGGGAAAGGCTCTTGTCACCCTCTTCTGGGGCCTCAGGGCAGCGGCCGACGGGAGATGGGCATTCCCGCCACCCAGGCCCCTGGGCGCTGCGCTGCCCTGCCGTGGGTAAGGGGGTGTTCAGCGGGGCTGTGTGCTCCCCGGGCCTCACCCGTACTCAGCGAGCCGAGAGGGACAGAGAGAGGGACCTTCCCCAGCAGGGCGGCACATGGGACCTCCCTCGGCTTCTCCCATGCTTTCCGCCAACAGTGGCCACCAACCTTCCCTGCGCCCCCACCCCCGGGGGCTCTGCACTTCACTTTATAAATGCTCTCCCCGACCCCCATTCCTCCATCTGGCCCTTCCCGCCCCGCTACTGATGGGGAAACTGCTTTCAGAAGGCAAGCTGAGGCTGCGGACCTAGGATGGCAGGCTCCCGGCCCAGAGAGACCCCCCTCACCGACCCAGCACTGGGAGGCTCAGCAGGCTCCAGGTGGAGACTTGGCAGGGTCACTGGGGGTGGGGGCAGGGGGTGGGTACGGTTTCCAGGTCACACAGGCCAGAGTTGGAATCCTTCCTCCTTCTCTTTTGGGCTGTGTGACTTTGGGCAAGTCGCCTCCCGTCTCTGAGCTTGACTTCCCTGTCCTAGCGGGGAGGTCCTGCATCCCTCCCCAGGCAGAGCTCACCACCGCCCTTCCCTCTTCCACTTCAGGGCCAGAACGAGGGGCCACTCACTGGCTGTCCGTGGGGAGCTTGAGGTCATCGGGGCGCACCTTGAAGAAGTCCAGGAGGTGGGGGCAGCGGGAGATCTTGACCGGCAGGCTCATGAGGGCGTTGCAGTACTCGGTGAGGGTGCCCTGGCGACTCTCGGTGGCCCGCTGCCCATCGAACCACCGTGGGGCTGGAGGGGCCCAGGAGGGACACCAGAGGACCCCTGAGCACGCGCCCAGGTCAAGTCCCCGAGGGGGCGGGAGGAGGGGCGCAGCTGGGATGGGGCAGGCCAGGGGAGCGGGGATGGGGGACCCTGCTCCTCACCTGGCAGGTGGGGGATGATCCTGTTCTGTGGGTTAATGTCCCCCGCCTCGATAGGAAACATTTCCTTTAACATTTTCTGGACACAAAAGAAAAGGTGAAGGCACGTCTTTTCTAACAACCCTGTCAAAGCACCGGATCGGAAGCGACTCTTCACCTGGCTTGGGCTAGACGCTGGCTGCCATCCTGGGTCCTCTCCTTCTGTCCCACCTTACGCTCACGCCACCAGCAGATCCTTCCGGTTCTACTGCTAAAATCTGTCCAGAATCTGACCCTTGTCACTACCCACACAGCCACCACCTTGATCTGCGCTTCCACCGAGCCTGGACCTACGCCCCCTTCCATCTTTATCCTCAATCCAGCACCATCTTCACACTTAAATTGGATCCTGTCTCTCCTCTGCCCAGAGCCCTCCCTGACTCTCAGCTCACTCAGACTGGAAGCCAGAGGCTTCACATTGGTCTCCAAGGCCTGGCAAACCTGTCCCCACCTGCCTCACTTACCCCCCCTGCCACCACCCACCCCTCCCTTGTTCCCTCTGCTCCAGGCATCTCCGAATATTCCAGGCCCACTCCTGCCCCAGGGCCTTTGCACTCGCTCTTCCCATTCTTCCCCCCATACTTGTCCATAGCGCTTTCTCTTTCTCTTGTCCTTCCTTCAAGTGTTTGCTCAGATATCACCCCCTCAGTGAAACCTTCTCCCAGACAGTGTCCCCTC
>PISX010025369.1:0-26249 GCA_004024625.1 Mellivora capensis | reverse complement strand
TCATATGATATCCCTGATATGAGGAAGTGGAGATGCAACATGGGGGACTAGGGGGGCAGAAAAAGAAGAAAAGAAACAAGATGGGATTGGGAGGGAGACAAACCATAAGTGACTCTTAATCTTACAAAACAAACTGAGGGTTGCTGGGGGGAGGGGGTCGGGAAAGGTGGGTGGGGTAATGGACATTGGGGAGGGTATGGGCTATGGTTAGTGCTGTGAAGTGTGTAAACCTGGCGATTCACAGACATGTACCCCTGGGGATAAAAATTTGTTTATAAAAAATAAAAATTAAAAAAAAAAAAAGAATAAATGAGATATGGGACGCCTGGGTGGCTCAGTTGGTTGGACGACTGCCTTTGGCTCAGGTCATGATCCCGGAGACCCAGGATCGAGTCCCGCATCAGGCTCCCAGCTCCATGGGGAGTCTGCTTCTCCCTCTGACCTTCTCCTCGCTCATGCTCTCTCACTGCCTCTCTCTCAAATAAATAAATAAAATCTTTTTAAAAAAAAAAAAGAATAAATGAGATATGAGGTGAAGGGGATTAAGAGTACACTTATTAGGTTGAGTGAGCACTGAATACAGTATAGAATTGTTGAATCACTGTATTGTACGCCGGAAACTAGTACGAGACTGTATGTTAACTATATGGGAATTAAGAAAAAGAATAAATGAGGTATTATGCATAAACTCCCCTCTAAAGGCCTAATGCATAAAACAAGTATTCTAGAAGGGGGATTTCTTTTATTTGATTGATGTTATGTAGTCTACTTTAAGTTTTTTGATTCTGCTGGTTGAGGGAAATTTTACTCCTTGTAATCTGAGTTTCTGTTGGGAGATAAGTAAGAATCACATTGAAAATGGCTTTTAAGGAGTTGTTTAAGTATAAGTGGCTCCTGCGTGCCTTTGGTGGGAGTGGTGTTCCAGTGCAGTGTGTAATGGGGGATTTTTTTTCATGCTTTGCAAAACATCCTGTGTATCTTAAATTTCCCCATTCTCGATATTAATGACACAATTGTGTTTTAGACATGGCCACCATGTCAAGCGTACTTTCCATGTGGTGCCAGTCTTTCCACAAACACATTGAACACCTATTATATTCTTGCCTCAGAGTAATAAGACACAGTGCCTAGTGCTTCTGGCCTAGGCAAAAAGCTCTGGAACACAACGTCAACGTAACAAGGTTATGTGACACAGTGCTCTGCAAACATGGAAAATAAATAAGGGTGGGACAAGGGAAGTCCTTCTCCCTAACCACAGACTCAAGAATTCAAGAAAAGACCTGTACAGATGAATAGTTTGTGAGTTGTGAGTGGACCTTACCGTATAACTTCTTGCTTTTTCAGACTGCCACGAATAGATTATTTTCTCCTCTGGACAACTGGGTTCATGATTAATTCTCTGTCTCTCTTGACCTTTATAAATAGAGGAGAGTATTTTGACTAGATGGTTTATGGATATTTCTTTTTTTTTTTAAAGCGAAATGATATTGTCTTCTTATGTGTGCTGCTGAAGCGAACACGGTGATATTGTCTTAAAGTAATACATATATGATGTGGCAAATTAGAAAAAAGCAGAAAAATATGAAGAAAAAAGTGAAAATCACTTGCAAACTATCATGCACATGCTACCTCTATTAACATTTGAAAAATTGATCTCCATTTTTTCCCTATAAACATATGTCATAGATGACAGAGTTATATTGCTATTTTTATATAACATCATATCTTGTCAACATTTTCCTGTGTTGTTAAAAAAGGGAGTGTGGGTATACCCATTATGGAAGAAGATCTGGAAGTTACTTATTAAAACACATATACACCCAACTCTATGACTCAGCAGTTCAGTCCTAGGTATGGTACCCAGGAGGAAATAAATAAAGTATTTGTTTACGAAATTATGTACAAGAATATGTATCACATCTTCATTCATAATACTAACAAACCAGAAACAGCTCAAATATCCATCAATGGATGAATGGATAGTCAGCAATAAAAAGGAACAAACTACTTTTTAAATTAAATTTTAAAAATTTTAATTTCAGTATAATTTAAAGTGTTCTATTAGTTTCAGGTGTACAATATAGTGATTCAACAATCTAGTATATCACTCAGTGCTCATCATGATAAGTGTCCTCTTAGTCTCCATTATCTGTTTCACCCATCCACCCACCCACCCACCTGTCTGGTAGCCATCAGTTTGTTCTCTATAGTTAAGAGTCTGATTTTTGGTTTGTCTCTTTTTTTTTCTTTGTTTTGTTTCTTAAATTCCACATATGAGTAAAAGCATATGATATTTGTCTTTCTCTGACTGACTTACTTCACTTAGCATAATACAGTCTAGATCCATTCATGTTGTTGCAAATGGCAAGATTTCATTTTTTAATGGCTAATATTTCATAATATCTATATACATATTATATCTTTAGCCATTCATATTTCATGATATGTAATATTCTATGAAAATCCTCCAACACACACACATAAATATAAATTTTATATATATATATATATATTTATTTATTTATTAATGGACACTTGGGTTGCTGCCATAGTTTGGCTATTGTAAATAGTGCTGCAATAAACATAGGGTGCATAGATCTTTTTGAATTAGTGTCTTCATATTCTTTCGGAAAAAAACCAGTAGCAGAATTACTGGATCATTTGGTAATTCTATTTTTAATTCTTTGATGAACCTCCATTACTGTTTCTACATTGGCTGTATCAGTTTGTATTCCCATGAACAAAGGGTTCCTTTTTCTCCACATCCTCACCAACACTTGTTTCTTGTGGTTTTGATTTTAGCTATTCTGACAGGTGTGAGGTGATATCTCATTGTGGTTGTGATTTGCATTTCTCTGATGCTGAGTGATACAGAGCACCTTTTTGTATGTCTGTTGGCCATCTGTATGTCTTCTTTGAAGAAATATCTCTTTGTGTCTTTTGCCCATTTTTAATTGGATTATTAGTTTTTTTTGGTGTTGAGTTGTATAAGTTCTTTATGTATTTCAGATATTAGCCATTTATCAGCTATGTCATTTGCAAATATTTTATCACACTCAGTAGGTTTTCTTTTAGTTTTGTTGAGTATTTCATTTGCTGTGTAGTAGATTTTTATTTTGATGTGGTCCCAATAGTTTATTTTTGGTTTTGTTTCCCTTGCCTCAGGAGATATATGTAGAAAAAATTATTGCCTCAGCCCTCTCCTAGGATTTTTATGGTTTCAGGTCTCACATTTAGGTCCTTAATGTACTTTGAGTATATTTTTGTGTGTGGCATAAGAAAGTGGTTCAGTTTCATTCTTTTTCATGTATCTGTCCAGTTTTCCCAACACCATATGGTGAAGAGGAACAAACTATTGATACATGTAACAACATGGGTGAATCTCAAAAGCATTATACTAAGTGAAAGAAACCAGACTTTCAAAAAGCCTATATTGTATGATTCCATTTATATAAAGCTCTGGAACCAACAAGATTAATCTAGGATAGAAAAAAACAGAATGGAGGTTTCCTTTGGAGGGTAAATTGGGATAATGGCAGGATTAGGAAAAGGCATAAGAGAACTTTCTAGAGTGATGACAATATTTTATATCTTAATAAGGGTTTATGTTACATAGATATATGCATTCGCCAAAATTCATCAAATGAGGGTTGCCTGGGTGGCTCAATCGGTTAAGCCTCCAACTCCTGATTTCAGCTCAGGTCATGATCTCTGGGTTGGGGTTGTAAGATCAAATCCTGCATCAGTCCCTGCACTGAGCATAGAGCCTGCTTGAGATTCTCTCTCTCCCTCTGCCCCTCCCTGCTCTTGCTCTCTCTGTCTCAGAAAATAAAAGTAAATTAATCAAATGATACAGTTAAGATTTGTGCATTACTGTATAAAATTTTACCTAAAAAAAAGAAAAAGAACATATTGAATTTTAAGTTTCTATTTCCTCATCAGTGAAACTAAAACATGGAGTTATATTTGTAAGGCAAACACCTTTATATGGCATTACTTCATAGGTTACAACAATCCCTTAAAGCAAAAATGTTTCTTTAAAATAAAGTCTTGATATACTTAATATATAAGGGGGGTAGGGCAAGATGGCAGAGAAGTAGCAGGCTGAAATGACATCAGGTCCCAGAAGTTCAACTAGATAGTTATCAAACCATTCCAAACACCTATAAACTCAACAGGAGATAGAAGACAAGAAGAGCAGCAATTCTAGGAACAGAAAATTGACCACTTTCTGAAAGGTAGGATGTATGGAGAAGTGAATCCGAAGTGACAGGAAGATAGACTGCAGGGGGAAGTGCTGGATCCCAGCAAGCAATAGAGAAACGGAGCACAAAATCCAAACTTTTAGAACCCTTCTCCATTGAGAGACATCACTCTAGAGTCTAAGTGGAGGTTGAGTCCTTGGGGGGAGGGGAGGGCACTGTGGTCTCAGGTCCTGTGGGGTCACAGAAAGATCGGGGGTGTCTGAGTGTGGCAGAGCTCCCAGGTATTGGAGCAGAGAAGTCAACTACAGAGACAGAGCCGAGGAGTGAGCTTTCAGGTTGGGGTTACTTTAAACTGTGATCCAAGGCATAATCGGGCCATGGCTCTTTGAGCAGGGACCCGACAAGTGGCAGATACAGGGAGAGTCACCTTCCTCCTCTGGAGGCAGGAATCTACTGGGTTTGGAGACTCCAAACTGGGCTGTGCATTAGAGACAAAAATGCTCAGTCACAGGCCGGGTGAGCACCGAGCATGGGTGGAAACCAGGGAGACAGGAGGGATTGACTGCTTTTCTCTGAGGGAGCACTGAGGAGTGGGTCCCCAGCTCTTAGCTCCTCCAGGTTGGAAATTGGGAGGCTGCCATTTTCATTCTCGTCATCCAGAGCTCTATGGAAAGCATTCAGGGAACAAAAGCTCCCAAGAGCAAACCCAAGCATATTACATAGCCTGGCCCCTGGCAAGGGTGGTGCAATTCTGCATCAGGCAAAGACATTTGAGAATCACTACAACAGGACCCTCCCCCTGAAGATCAGCAAGAACATCCAGCCAAGACGAAGCTCACCCATCAAGAACAGCGGAACTCCAGAGCTAGAGGAAAGCAACGCATAGAATTCATGGCTTTCCCCCGATCATCCCTTAGTCTTGCAAAGTTAATTTTTTTAAATTCTTTTTTCTTATTCTATTTTTAAAACTTTTCCTCTTTCCTCTTTTAACGTCTTTTAACTAGTTTATCTTAAAAATACCTTTCTAAAAAAAACTTTTTAAACCTTCATTGTTATATTCATATTTTATCCCTTCATTGTATTTAACCTTATTTTTTGTATACATATAGGTTTTTTTTTTTCCTAAAAATTTTGGGATACAATTTCTTCTAATACATCAAAATATACCCTAAATCTAGCACATGGCTTTGTTCTAGTCTCCGACCTAAGCACGTTTTCTCCTCTTTTTTTTTTCTCTTTCCAACCAACTTATCAATTCGTTTTTTAGAATTTTTAAAAATTTTCACCTTTACAGTCATATTCCATCCCTTCATTGTGTTTACCCTTAGTTTTGGATATATATAAGTTTTTCTTTCTTTAAAATTTGGGAGGTAGTTTATTCTCAGAGACCAAAATATACTCAAAATCAAGTGGATGGCTCTGTTCTATTCACCAGTCATATATATATATATATATATATTTTTTTTTTAATTTTTAAATTTAAATTTAAAATTTTTAAATTTTATTTCCCCCCCTTTCTTCTCCCCCCAGTTTTGGGTCTCTTCTGATTTGTTTAGTGTACATTTTCCTGGGGTCTTTGCCACCCTTTTAGTATTTTATTCTCTCATTCATATGTTTTTATCTGCATAAAATGGCAAGGCAGAAAAACTCACTACAAAGCTGTGATCACCAATACAGCATGGTACTAGCATAAAAACAGACACACAGACCAGTGGAAGAGAGTAGAGAGCCCAGATATGGATCCTCAACTCTATGGTCAAATAATCTTCAATAAAGCAGGAAAAAATATACATTGGAAAAAAGACAGTCTCTTCAATAAATGGTGCTGGGAAAATTGGACAGCTATGTGTAGAAGAATGAAACTCGACCATTTTCTTACACCATACACAAAGATAAACTTGAAATGGATAAAAGACCTCAACATGAGGCAGGAATCTATCAAAATCCTAGAGGAGAACACAGACAGTAACCTCTTTGATATTGGCCACAGCCAACTTCTTTCAAGATATGTCTCCAAAGGCAAAGGAAACAAAAGTGAAAATAAACTTCTGGGACTTCATCAAGATCAAAAGCTTCTGCACAGCAAAGGAAACAGTCAACAAAACAAAAAGACAACCCAAGGAATGGGAGAAGATATTTGCAAATGACAGTACAGACAAAGGGCTGTTATCCAAGATCTATAAAGAACTCCTCAAACTCAACACACACAAAACAGATAATCATATCAAAAAATGGGCAGAAGACATGAACAGATACTTCTCCAATGAAGACATACAAATGGCTGACAGACACAAGAAAAAATGTTCATCATCCTTAGCTATCAGGGAGATTCAATCAAAACCACATTGAGATACCACCTTACACCAGTTAGAATGGTCAAAATTAACAAGACAGTAAACAACATGTGTTGGAGAGGATGTGGAGAAAGGGGAACCCTCTTACACTGTTGGTGGGAATGCAAGTTGGTGCAGCCACTTTGGAAAACAGTGTGGAGATTCCTTAAGAAATTAAAAATAGAGGTTCCCTATGACCCTGCAATTGCACTACTGGGTATTTACCCAAATGATACAGATGTAGTGAAAGAAGGGCCACCTATGCCCCAATGTTCATAGCAGCAATGGCCACGGTCACCAAACTGTGGAAAGAACCAAGATGCCCTTCAACGGATGAATGGATAAGGAAGATGTGGTCCATATATACTATGGAGTAGTATGCCTCCATCAGAAAGGATGAATACCCAACTTTTATATCAACATGGATGGGACTGGAAGAGATTATGCTGAGTGAAATAAGTCAAGCAGAGAGAGTCAATTATCATATGGTTTCACTGATTTGTGGAGCATAAGGAATAACATGGAGGACATTGGAAGATGGAGAGGAGAAGGGAGTTGGGGGAAATTGGAGGGGGATACAAACCATGGGAAACAATCTGAGGGTTTTGGAGGGGCGAGGGGTGGGAGGTTGGGTGACCTTGTGGTGGGTATTATGGAGGGCACATAATGCATGGAACACTGGGTGTGGTACATAAACAATGAATTCTGGAACACTAGAAGGAAATTTAAAAAAATTTTTTTAAATGGAGGTTCTTACTGCTAGGATAAATGAAACAGAAGAGAGAATTAATGATATAGAAGGCCCAATGATGGAGAATAAAGAAGCTGAGCAAAAGAGAGACAGACAACTACTGGACCACGAGGGGAGAAATCGAGAGATAAGTGATACCATAAGATGAAACAATATTAGAATAATTGGGATTCCAGGAGAAGAAGAAAGAGAGAGGGGGCAGGAAGTATATTGGAGGGAATTATAGTAGAGAATTTCCTTAATATGGCCAAGAGACCAAGCATCAAAATCTAGGAGGCACAGAGAACCCCCTCAAAAGTCTATGATACGTAAAGCAATCTACACATTAAATGCAATCCCTATCAAAATACCATCATTTTTCCCTCAAAGAAATGGAACAAATAATGCTAAAATATATGTGGAACCAGAAAAGACCCTGAATAGCCAGAGGCATGTTGAAAAAGAAAGCCAGGGCCTCCTGGGTGGCTCAGTAGGTTAAAGCCTCTGCCTTTGGCTCAGGTCATGATCCCAGGGTACTGGGATCGAGCCCCGCATCAGGCTCTCTGCTCAGCAGGGAGCCTGCTTCCTTCTATCTTTCTGCCTACTTGTGATCTCTGTCTGTTAAACAAATAAATAAAATCTTAAAAAAAAAAAAAAGCCAAAGTTGGTGGCATCACAATTCCAGACTTCAAGGTCTATTACAAAGCTGTCATCATCAAGACAGTATGGTACTGGCACAAAAACAGACACACAGATCAATGGAACAGAATAGAGCCCAGAAATGGACCCTCAACTCTATGGTCAACTAATCTTTGACAAAGCAGGAAAGAATGTGCAATGGAAAAAAGACAGTCTCTTCAACAAATGGTGTTGGGAAAATTAGACAGCTACATGCAGAAAGGTGAAACTGGACCATTTCCTTACACCACACACAAAAATAGACTCAAAATGGATGAAAGACCTCAATGTGAGACAGGAATCCATCAAAATCCTTGAGGAGAACACAGGCAGCAACCTCTTCGACCTCAGCTGCAGCAACTTCTTCCTAGAAACATCACCAAAGGCAAGGGAAGCAAGGGAAAAAAATGAACTATTGGGACTTTATCAAGATCAAAAGCTTTTGCACAGCAAAGGAAATAGCCAACAAAACCAAAAGACAACTGACAGAATGGGAGAAAATATTTGCAAATGACATATCAGATAAAGGGCTAGTATCCAAAATCTATTGTTTTTAAAGATTTTATTTATTTATTTGACACACACAGAGAGATCACAAGTAGGCAGAGAGGCAGGCAGAGAGAGAGGGGGAAGCAGGCTCCCTGCTAGCAGAGAGCCCGATGTGGGGCTCAATCCCAGGACCCTGAGGTCATGACCTGAGCTAAAGTCAGAGGCTTAACCCACCGAGCCACCCAGGTGCCCTAGTATCCAAAATCTATAAAGAACTTATCAAACTCAACACCCAACTAACAGATCATCCAATCAAGAAATGGGCAGAGGATATGAACAGACTTTTCTGCCAAGAACACATGCAGATGGCCAAGAGACACATGAAAAAGTGCTCAACTTCACTCAGTATCAGGGAAATACAAATCAAAACTACAATGAGATACCACCTCACACCAGTCAGAATGGCTAAAATTAACAAGTCAGGGAACAACAGATGTTGGAGAGGATGCAGAGAAAGGGGAACCCTCCTACAGTGTTGGTGGGAATCCAAGCTGGTGCAGCCCAATCTGGAAAACAGCATGGATGTTCCTCAAAAAGTTGAAAATTGAGCTACCCTATGACCCAGCAATTGCACTACTGGGTATTTACCCTAAAGATACAAATGTAGTGATCCGAAGGGGCACCCGAATGTTTATAGCAGCAATGTCCACAAAGCCAAACTATGGAAAAAACCTAGATGTCCATTAACAGATGAATGGATAAAGAAGTGGTATATATATACACATATATATGTGTATACATACACACACACACACACACACACACACACACACAATGGAATAGTATGCAGCCATCAAAAGAAATGAAATCTTGCCATTTGCAATGACATGGATGGAACTAGAGGGTATTATGCTTAGTGAAATAAGTCAATCAGAGAAAGACAATTATCATATGATCTCCCTGATATGAGGAATTTGAGAGGCAGTGCGAGGGGAGGGTTGGGGGGTAGGGAAGGAAAGAATGAAACAAGCTGGGATTGGGAGGAAGACAAACCATAATAGACTCTTAATCTCACAAAACAAACTGAGGGTTTCTGGGGGGAGGGGTGTATGGAGAGGGTGGTTTGGTTATGAACATTGGGGAGGGTATGTGATATGATGAGTGCTGTGAAATGTGTAAGCCTGATGATTCACAGACCTATACCCCTGGGGCTAATTATACATTATATGTTAACAAAAATAATTAATAAAAACATATGCAACTCACTAAAAAGAAGCCACTGAATCTTCAATAGAGAAATGAACAAAATAAGTGAGTTTAAAATTATAAGAAGTATATAGTGCCAGAAACCAATTTTGTCCAAACTCATTACTGATAACAACAACAAAATCTCTCTTTATTGAGGACCTACTGGGTTTCCATGTATGATCTCAATTAATACTGATGATTAATACACTTTCAAACATAATCAACCTCACAGGATTCTAAAAATGCAAATTAAAATAAGAACTTACATTTTTTCTAACAAAATAATGAAGTTTAAAAAGGTATAATAATGTTAAGGAAATAGTGATCAAATAAGCACTTGCAAATATTGTCAGGGGTATGTAATTCATTACTACTTTTTGGGAAGTTCACTCCCCCCTTTTGGCCATTTCGTTTAAGAATTCAAAAAGAGAATATACTCTGAATGAGTAATTCTGTTGCGGGAACTTTTCTAGGAAATAGTCATAAGTGTACAGAAATGCAACTATAAAAATGTTCATGCTAACCTTATTTATAATTACAGAAGACTAAAAACAACCTGTATGTTTAATACAAAAGGCTGGCAGATGATTTACCGGAGTGCACTCACATTATTGGAGTCACGGGACCCTGTCCTTCTCTTTTCTAGGTTCCCTAATTGTCATCTGATCACTGATCAGGGTACCTGAGGGGTGCCAAGAAAGGGAAACTTTTCCCTATTCTGCCCCGGAGAATAGTGGAATAATCAGGACCAGATTTACATGTGGTCTTCTAAGCTTTTGCGCATTTCTGAGAGACAGGAATATCCAGGTCTCTGGGCACTGAATGAAGCCTAGCACCTAGCAGATTTCTAGGCTATATCCATGGGAGGACATCAGATGAGCTATTGCAAATACTATTAGGACCCCCTTCCCCGTGCTTCTACAGCTCCCTGCACACAGTCTTATCACTTCCCATCACTTTGTATTGTACTACCTGCATCCTTGTTTGCTTTTTTCACTAATTCCTGGAGGACAGAAGTTACTCATCATCTTGGTTGGTGACCCAAGAGTTAAGTGTTCAATATATTATATTGAAAGATTGTATAAAATACTGGTTAAGTTCTATATTCACACTGTCTGGGTTTTAATCTTGGCTTTGCCATTTCTTAGTGCTCTGAATTTGGATAACAAATTTATCTGAACCTCAGTTTCCTTATTTGCAAAATGGGATTAGTAAAAGTCACCAAACTTATGGAGTTACTAAGTGAGTTCATCTCAGAACAGTGCCTAGACAATAGTAAGTCCTCAAAAAATGTTGGCTGCAGATATCCATAGCAATTATTTTTTATAGGAAAATTGCTCTTTTGAGATAAATATGGCCATACTGCCGATGAGTTCTAATCACTAAATAATCAACAAATTTACTCTGGGGGCATAGAAACACATATCTATCTTTTGGAGTTCATTGCACAAGTGTTTACCGGAATGTCAGGTAAATAGTAGGTACTCATTAAGGGTTTAATGAATAGATAAACATATGGATTAGTTGCAGATGAAAACAAATAAAAAGGGGGAAAATCTGTGGCAGCAATAACAAAAATAAATCCCCCATTTTTGGTGTCTTAATGACTTTGAAAGTTCTCCTGTTTGGAATTGGATGTATACCTATCTTTCAGGAGGAAGCCTTATGGCTTAATGGGAAAAGCCAAAGGGATGGAGTCACGCGATTTGGCGTTCATCTGTGCTCTGTCACTTAGTAACTGTGGGACTTCAGACAAATTCTCTAACTGGTTTGGTTGCAGTGCTCTCCATAATAAGATAAGGTTAATTATTCCCACCTCTTGGAGCTGTTATTTGGTTGTTGCCATTGTTTTGTTTCTTGTTTGGTGTGACAAGTTTTAATTCAATTATTCCTTAAAATACCATTAGTTTATTCCTCAGAACAACAGCAAAAGTCCCCGTGGCACTCTGGAACTATGTATAGAATGTTATAGAACAGGGGGCACACGTTAGCTGAAGCCTGACTGGCAACCAGATCACTTAATATAAGTATGGTAGGACAGTTTCTATAGCGTATTAGAGTTTCTATTTTTATTTCAGACTATTTTATGTTGTGTTACAGGTGCAGTGGGGAGATTCCTGGAATCCACTTTTCTGTGTGGTAAACACTAGTGGAAGTTGCTGGTCATGAAGCTCTCAGAGGTGACATACAACTGTGAACAGGGAGGGCATTCAAGTCAGGTCAGCCATTGAACATGGACATGGAAAGAAAATCTGTTACATATGGACTTAATGGAAACTATGCCCTAATTTATGTTACGCTGATCCAAGAAGCCTCTGCTGAAAGTCTGCCTGGAAACGTCTGTGTGATGTGTCATGTGAGAGACCGTATTTTTATTATATTTCTTTAATTCCATCAAAGGGGTTGCCTTGGGCTGTCCTATACGAGATTGTGACATCAAATCATTATCTGGAGGCGATATACAGGATACAAATGTGGGTTTTGTCTTTTGTCTTAGGAGGCAAAGATGCCTTGTTGAGAAAACCAGCAACTAGATTGTCACCCAAAATTGTTTAGACATTTAGAATACTTGGATGTGTATTCAAAATTTAGATTTGCAGGTTTTGCATTCATTAAGCACTTCTATAAGTGCTTACTGGGTGCCAGGCGCTACTCAAGGTGCTACGGACCCAAAAATGTAGAAAATCCAGAAGGATCCTGGTCTGAGAGGTCTCACTGTAGCTGGGGAGACCAATCTAATTTTAAAAAATACAGTTTTGTACATGTCCTAGCAGAGATGTGTGTTAAGTGCTGTGACAGCGCAGAAGTAACAGCATCGAATTCCTTCTGGGAGCACGAGGGAAGGGGTGAGACTTTGGGTGGTTCTTGAAGGACATGTGGGGGTTCCGCAGAGAAATAAGAGCGGGGTGGTCATTCCTGAGAAAGAAGAGAGAGCACTAGCTGAAGGAGCATAGAGGTGCTGGTGGTGGCGGATGGTGGGAGCCCAGCGCATAAAGGGGAGTGGTGAGAGGCAGGTGAGGTCACATTGTTGAACTGGTGACTTCTGGGAAAATTAAAAAATGCTGACTCTACAATGACATAAATAATCAAAGGAACACTTACTCCAAAATCTGAAAAAAAAATCACCAAATTGCCTGAAGGAGAATGTGAAGTTCTAGTTTTCCCCCCAACTTCCAGTGTTCAAATCCTACTTGCAGAGAGAATCAGGATTGACAGGCGCTTTTTTCCCACGAATATTTCCACATATTTTCTGTGCATATATAACATATATGTATGCATGTATATGTGCATGCATATATACATTTTTACACAAATGAAATCAATGTTTATGTATAACTTGTTTCATTTCCCATGTAAAGTTATATTTTAGTCATCATTCTATATGAATCTGTATATTTGCATCTTATTCTTTGACCAGCCATAGGGTCTTCTATCATATAGGGAGGGCCACAGTTTGACTCAAATGACGTCTAAGGTTCTTCTTCACCCATTACTGTCCGAATTTCCACTGACTTTCTTAGATTTCAAGAAAAGAGGGTAGTAAAATAATACTGAGAACCATTAATGTACCTTTGTGTTAAAACAAAAGTACACACCTACTGGGTGGGGGGAACTGTCCTTCCAGGTCTCCACAAAGTGCTCATCTCCACAGAGGTCCCAGGCTATCTGGTTTGACAAGGAGTTCTCAGAACTTTTCTGTTAGTGGGGCTGCCACAGGACAGTCGGCATTTGGAGCTGGACTGGGAAGCATCGGCAGGGGTTCCTCGGGCAGGAACGCTTGCTCTGATCGGAGCAGAATGCCACTGGACTGGATTCAGCGGGGAGGGTGGCTGTTTCCTCATTTTAATCGGTCAATCAACAAACAATTTTTGAATACCTGCAGTGTGCTCAGTAGGAACCAGCAGGGGAAACATGATTCTTGCCTTTGAATAACTTATAATCTGGTTAGAGAAACAAGATTCATGAAGCAGTTAGTAAGATCTATGAAGCAGAATGGAAGCAAGTGTTGTTGAACTATGTCCTAATAAAAGTGCTGTAAGGACTGCTAAGAAGGCTAATACGAGTGTGGGCTGGGGTAATCAGGAAGATCTCTCTGGATAGGGTGAAATGTGAAATGGACCTAGGAGGGTGGGTAACACTCCAGTCAACAGAGTACTTAAGAGGGACCTTCCGGCTTTGGTTTTGACCAGTGTGCAGACCTAACCATGCAAGTCGATTGACAGGAATGTTCTATTCAGTTGTTTGGTTCCAGTCACAGGAGAGGTCAAATTTCCTGTCTGTATTCTCAGACACCAAAGCATCCTACAATTCGCCTTTGCTCATGAGTCACAGACTCCTCCCAGGGAATAAAGAAAATAATGATTATTTACTATCATGAAAACACATAGCAGGGCTTTGGTGTGGCTGACATTTACGACCTGCCCCTCTATTTTCAGGCACATCGTCACTCTTACTACCAGGGTTGCTGGAGAAATTTGGTTTCTGTTGCTCTAAAGCCACAGCAAGACGTGATGTTTGACTTTCAGATGTTTTTGACCAGAATCAGAAGATAGTCCAGGACTTACTAAATAACAACTGTTGAAAATGGGTACAATGCTCTCGTGAATGCTGGTCCATTGAAAAACCATGGTGTTGGTGACTTGGCATATCCCTGTGAGCCGAACAACGTGACGCCAACTGTGTTCTTAGTGTTGTGTTCCCAGGTGACACCTCCATCTCCCACAGGGTTTCGGTACATGTGTGGTGTGTTTCAGTAGATGTGTGTGACAGACATTTCTCTTTTAACCAGGGTTGTGGGAAACGAAGGAGGTTTTAAAATCTAAGTGGGGTGGGGAAAAGAAGACCTGCTTTCCTGGGGGTTTGTCTTACAATCTTGGGCAAGCTACTTCACTTACTTAGAGGGAATAATTCGGCAAAAATAAGAAATAGTATTCGCTTGGCAGAATGCAGCATCTTGTTCTAAAGTCTTCTCAGAAAAACAAGGTTGAACTAGCGCAGGTGCTTGTCTCCTAGGGAGCTGTGGGTGAATGGGAAGGCAGTCCTGAACCTCTTCAGTTGTATGCAAAGCATGGTACATATGCCTATATTGCTGAAAACAGACTCCGACTTCATAACTTTCACTAGATTTCCAAAGACGTTCATGCCCTCCCTGAAGTCAGTCACCTCTGGATGATAGAAACTCTAAAGGCTTTTTTGATGTTTGAAAATTTTATTATTCTTTAATGTTCCATCTTTATAGTAAGACTTAAAGAGTAAATATTTTTATAGGGAGGAGGATTTTCACAAATCCCTTTAAATCACACCTTCTTCACTTGAATCTGAGGCTAATTCTATATTATGGAGGAATTTTTTTTTTTTTTTGCCAGAGAATTCTATGAGATCCAAACTACTATTATTTTTGTTCCACTAAATGTGGGCATTGTTTATAGGATGACAATGTTGTTTATTGCATTATTAAGACTATCTACTCTAAATAACTTTGGAGAGAAAACATTGTTCCTTTAACCCAACCGTTCCTCAGACTTCCCAAAGATCTATCTTTGTATTCACAGGTTAGCTATTCCAGGGTAAAAATGTGTTCATTATTTCATTTTGTGTCCTTAAAATAATTTCTTCTCTGAGTTACTCTTATTTCCTCAGTGTTTATTTTTTTTAGATGGCCACTATAAGGCTGTTCATTTGCACAGTTTCTGTGTCTTTCACAGAAGCAATGGGAAGGCATTGCCCAATGATACCCAATGTCTCTTTTATAAATACAGCCAGGGGTGCCTGGGTGGCTCAGTCCGTGAAGCATCCAACTCTTGATCTCAGGGTTGTGGGATTGAGCCCAGAGACTGGCTCCACATTTAGCGCAGGATCTGCAGGAGATCCTTTCTCTCCAGCTCCCCCTGCTCCCCACCTCACTCATGCGCATGCATGCTCTCTCTCAATGAGTAAATAAAATCTAAAAAATACGTATAGTCTTCAAATTTAAAATCAGGAAAAAGGGTTTTGAAAGCTGAATTTGTATTCTTTCTATTAAAAAATATATGAGATTTACTTCTCTTTTTGCTTTATCTGCCAGGACTCTCAGAACTGAAGTCAATGCCCAAGTATAATTTATTTTCTTTCTTTCTTTCTTTCTTTCTTCCTTTCTTTCTTTTTCTTTCTTTTTTTTAAATTTATTTTATTTCATTTCTTTTCAGCGTAACAGAATTCATCGTTTTACACCCCACCCAGTGCTCCATGCCCAAGTATAATTTGGAAGAGGTTATTCATTATAGATACTTGCACACATCTCTTTTCTCCTATATTTACTCCAATGCTACAATTTATAATTTTTTGGATGATAAAATAATGCATTTTCATTAATGAAGAATGTAAAACAAAGAATCACGAGTAGTTTCATCCTTGGACCAACACTTGTTAGCTTTCTGGTCTTCCCGTGTTTCTTTTATGCATAGATACACTTTCATAATGTTACAATCAGTTGTACATGCTGTTATATTAACTCCCCTTTTAGTTAATAATATAGTATGAGATTTTCGATTTTTTTAAAAGATTTTATTTATTTATTTATTTATTTATTTGACAGAGAGAGATCACAGTAGACAGAGAGGCAGGCAGAGAGAGAGGAGGAAGCAGGCTCCCTGCTGAGCAGAGAGCCCGATGTGGGACTCGATCCCAGGACCCTGAGATCATGACCTGAGCGGAAGGCAGAGGCTTTAACCCACTGAGCCACCCAGGTGCCCCTCTTAGCAGATTTTTAAGTATATTATACAATATTGTTCACTGTAGGCAACCATACTGTACTTTATTCTTTTTTTTAAATATTTTATTTATTTGTGAGAGAGAGAGAGCGAGCACATGTGGGCAGGTTGGGAGCAGAGGGAGAAGGACAAGCAGACTGTGCTGAGCAGAGAGCCCGATGCGGGACTCGATCCCAGGACCCTGAGATCATGACCTGAGCAGAAGGCAGAGGCTTTAACCCACTGAGCCACCCAGGTGCCCCAAGAGATTTTTGATTTTTATTACTTCTCCTTAAGAGCATGATTTTTGACAATGGTTTGGTATTCTCTAATAAAGATGTTATTATTTTATGTTGAAATTGATATCTTTATACATGAAGGCTTGTGTACCTTTTTGTTTACTTAGCATAAATATCCAGGAGTGGAATTACTAAACCTATTTTAAAGATTTTCACTAATCCTTAAAATTTGCTTTCCTTAAGTATTGCCACAATTGCACCCCACGCCAGCTGTGTTTGAGGGTGGCTGTTCTGACACACCACTGTCAGCACTGAGTAGCCTTTTTTTCCTTATAATCTTAATTTCTCTAATAGGAAAAAAGGATATATCATTCTTTGAATTTATAGTTCATTGATTTTAATATGACTTCATATTTTAAAAATGTATCAGCCATGTGGAGATTTTTATATGTGTGAGTTGTCCCTGGTTGTCCTTTGCCGATTTTTCTACTGAGGTATGTGGCTTTTTTCCTTATTGTTTGGCCAGAGTTCTTTATATAATAAAAATAATACCTCTTTGCCATCGATCTTGCATATGTTTCTCCCATTTGCATGCCCACGGCTGTGAGAAGCATATAGTACTGGGAATACAAGCAAAGAGACACGGGAACTGGGCTGTCTGGGTTCATAGGACAACCCAGAGATTATTCAACATCTTTGTTCATCTCCTTCTTTTTCTATGAATTGGGGTAATACATATCTTTCTGATATGTACAATACTTGGAATAGTGCCTAGAGTATAATGTGCCCTCAGTATTAACTAGTTTCATGAATTAGATGTTTATTTTCAAATACCCTGCTTTATATTGTGCTGACTGAAGAGCTGTCTTATATCTTTTTAGAGGGAGAGGTTGTGGGAGGAGGACAGGAGAATAAAGGTAAAGAACATCTGCGTCAATACCATTCACACTTTGTGACAGCTATGCAAAGAACAAGTGATACTTCTCCAGTTCCGAGTTTGATTTACACCCAAAATAAATGTAAGTGCGTAGGAAAAGAGAACTTGAAATACATGGAACGTGCCGGTCATCGTAGCTGTTGCGTCTATTTGTTTGTTTTGTTTTAAATGACAGATGATACTCCAGTGACCTTTCCCTAGGAGGATCTCAGGATGTCTCACAGGTGCTTAGTTTAAGCCTCATCTTTTCCATCCAGGAAATAATCCAGGTAGGGCCCTCTTGTTTAAAGGAGGAGGAGATGACAGGCATGGTGGGAGGCTCCTCCATAAGGGAGCTGCCAGTTAACCATCAACCCTGGAAGGGCCTAGAATTTCGCTTGAGACTGGAGACCCTCCCAGCTGAAAATAAAACAAATTGTGTTCCAAATCTGGTTTTGAAATGAGGAGTGAAGAGCTTCCAATTTGAAAATAATCACATCCACTGTGTCTTCATCCTCCAAATGAGGACTCTCTTACATTTCAGTTAGTCAGTGTGCAATGTTCCTTTTATATCTGTTCTCGAAGTCTTGACATCACTAAAAATAAATGACTCAATTACGCTTGTGCATAAGCAGCTGGAAAACTACCCACATCTTCCCAATCTCTACACTGTGTAAACAGAGACACCAAAGAAGAGAAAAAGAGAAAAAGGAAACAAAAATGAAGAGAGCAAGAGAGTTTTAAAAATCGAAAAGTCCTACCGAAGAAGCTCAGGGAGGAGAGTAGGATACAAACTGATTTCCCTTCTTTGTTCCCCAGCAGAACACCGTTGTCCCTAAACCTTCGGGTCCAGGAAGCAAACCAGGTGGAAAAAAGGATCAAGCAACTTTATAAGCACCTTGCAAAGACATGTGCCCAGCCAAGACACATTCCAGTGCTCATGGGAAAATGTTGGCAGGCACCTCGGGTCAGATGCCCCAGGATCTTGGGGGCCTCGGCTAGAACTTGAGGACTAATGGGAAAAATGGAAACAGAATCCTGACCGGCCAGCAAGCCCCAAGATACAACCACAAACCCCCTCAATTTCCAAAGACTGGTCTTTTGTGGTGGCTCTGAGCTCAGAATGCACAATTACAAAAATGAAATGTTCCAAACGGCCTATACACCCACAGCATTCTTTCTTTTATTTACTGTCTTGGGTGGAAGAATATACTTTGTCTCCTAGTGTCCTTTTGCCAGGAAAGAAAAGCAGGTTTGGCCAGCAGAAAACCTGATCGTCTTTATTCCGTCCCTCACGGTACTCAGGAGATGAAGGAAAAGGTCAGAGCGGTCGGGCGGCCGGGCTGCCTCACCCTGCGTCGGGCTGCACGTTATCTACACGCTTCAAGGGGAGCACAGCTCTGGAGATGAAAGTCGGTCACGAGACGGTGAAAGGGGACCGAGACTTAACCGAGGAAAATGAGAAGCCAGAGCTGGGTTAAACCCGGGGCCTCGAGCCCTCGGTGCTTCTTCTGAGAGCTTGACCAGAGAGCGGAAGGCCAGCGGCTCTCGGTGACCTCTCTCTCCTTCTCCCGCTGCCCAGCCCCGGCTCTGCTCTCATTTCAATCAGTAAACGCAGCGCCTGTGGGAGCCCAGGAATCCGTGAAGGGACCTGCAAGAGCAGTGGCAAAGAGCTTTCCTCTTTTTCCACACAAAGACAGGCCAAAGGGGACGAGTTTAAATTGCTTCCAGCAGGATTTAGGTTCGGCATGAGGAAAATCTCTCTGAGTGCGATGAGCCTCTGGAATGCATTACTAAGAGAGGCGAAGGAATCCACTCCAGAGATCCCCGAGGACGCCATGGAATGCTAATCTTTCCTTAATGGCTAATATTTTGGTGTAATCAGAGGCAGAGGCATGGATGAGCTTTCAAGTCCCCTTCACTCCTGAGACTCGAATATGGAATCTGAAAGCACAGTTGTCCTGTGGCATCTTCAGTATCCAAACCCTGCCGCACGGAGGTCACCTGAGGCTCCGGGGGTACCTGCCCCCACTGGTGATTAGGTTCGGGTTCTGCATGGATGGGTCCAGGGGTGTGCAGAGGGTGAGGGGAAGGGCGGCAGGTCTGGGGAGAAAAGAGTCACACCGAAAGCCACAGGAGCAAAAAAATCGGAAAGTGAGTCTGAGCCAACATTTTTAGGAAGTGCTGAAATTCGAGTGAGGGAAATGACAATAATCTATCAAATATTCCAAGGGGTAGGAAGCATGCCAGAACTGGAAAGCAGAGCCAAGGCTCCCAAGCTGGGTAGAAGGAAGATGGAAAGGGGGAAGAATGTTAAGGGCAGACTTTTACTTAGGGGGTACTTGAGACGCACCATCTCACCACAGGTGTGTCAAAGGAGTTGACATGCATCAAATATTTGTTATTAACAAAAGCTGACATTTAGAAATCTATAAATGAACATAAGAATGGGTTCAAAGGTATCTTTAAATAAGATAATTATATCAATCTTTGACCTTTTGTTTTCTTGGGTGAAAGCTAGGGGGTAGGGAATTCGGATAATCTTGTATTTGCTCTTGAAGGTGCTTCATGTAGGTAATGAGGGCCCCATGTCTGAGAGGCATGGACTGGACTCAGTGAAGGTCCTATGGATGGATGCTTTGGCAGCAAGGTCATCATTGGGGAGTAGTCAATTAGGTGAGTCAGGCAAGCCACCTGGAAGCCCATAGCTCAGTATTAAGATACTTATCAGTACATCTTCCTTGTGACGATATTTGCCTGTACAGAGTCGGCATCTTTTTTCCCTTGGTTTTCTTTCTCCAGAGCAACTATGTCACACAACAATGCTCATTACTATTGATCAGTTTGGTAGAAACAACCTGTATGTGTATATGCTGGGGTCTGGGTTAGACAACATGTTGCTTTCTAGCTTGTGAGTTGTTGCGCTAACAAGCAAAGAGAAGTGGTCAGCCTTCCTTTCCCTTCTGTTTCACAGTGACATTCATGCAACACTGTGTACCATGAAGTAGGCGGTGGAATAGGGAGTCAAAGATGAATTCGAGAGGTTTCCTGCAGTTGAGGCAATCTCTTCAGGAATAGCCATTAGGTTGCCTCAGGCTTCTGGGTCACGGAACCCATAGAGAGAGGAGAGCAGGAATGAAGCCATTATTGATGAGCACCATGACTCCTGGCATTACATTCTGTTTGGCTAAGACACTGATTTAATGAGAGAATGCAATCCACAGAGGTTAGTAGAAGTCCTAACTCTCGGAGAGGACTGGTTAACACACCATCCCATTTGTTTTCCTTCCCCGCAGGTAGTTTTAACTGGAACACTTGAAACCCCATCGCTCTCTAAGATGAAGAACAAGGAGAATAAAGCTCGTCAGAAACCCAGCAGCCAAGGTGCTCTAATCCTCTAGGCAAATATTTAACACAGGGGTTCCAGGATGCCTCCTCAGTCAGAAGGGCTCTGCTCCTCGGTGGGGGGTGGGGGGTGAGGGGGGAGGCTGGAGTGACGTTACTGTTGAAGGGCAGGGATGATGTTAATGATGGGGGTGGGTAGTTGTTGAACTGGTGGTAATTGTCTGAATCTTGCCACTGACATTTCTAGGAAGGAATTTTGGCCCTCGTGATTTTGGCTGCAAAAAGTTGGTAAGATAACTCTCCCTCCTCCCTTCCCATTTTCAGCTCCTTTGGGGAAGAGGAAAACCCCAGACACCAGCTTTCTGGTAACATAAGACGCTTCCCATAACCACGTACTATAAATTATAATAAGCACGACCCTTCTTTTTCTCTTCCTCTTTGTTTCACTCCCTGAGCAATTCTGTAAGAGTCTACACAATCTCATAAGGGACTTGGCTGGCAATCAGTCGAAGATACTGTTCCTTTGGCGGCAGTTCCAAGCAACTAGACTAATGTATTCCTTTTTGCTTCGTTTCTACAAAATTGCATTATGGTTCTATGCAGCTGAGGGGCTAGAAGAAGAAAGCAAAGCATAGAGAAAGTTAAGGTACAAACTGGCAAAGCCACTCAACCAAGCTGTATTATTTCACCCGCTTTATGTCATGGCTGTACGCGGGTAGCGAGGTCGCTGTCTCTTTGGGGTGTGGCCTCTTGGCAGAGGTTCAGGGACTCAGATTGACCAAGAGGCACTCGAGGCTGTGATGGATCTCTATGGAGATGCAACCTTCTGGGCTGACGTGGTTTTCTGTGTGGCCCATCCTCCTTTAGTTCCACCTTCGATCTTGCAGAGTCAGACTATGTTTGTGCCTGGAGGATACACCTTTTGCACAAACTTCCCTGGAAACAAAGACCCCTGGCCAGTTTTCCCAGGCAGGCCAGAGAAACAAGACTGTCAGGCCATTTGCTGCCCATGATGGAGCCATTAGAAATAAACACTCTTAACACCAACACCTGCTACCTGTGTGATCTGGGGCAAGGTGTAAGCTTTTTTTTTTTTTTTTTTTGCCACCCCTTCACCCCCACCCCCGTCCCTCATTTGTAGATGGTAGGAGGTAAATGATCTTTGAGTTCCCTATCGCTCACTTAAAACAAGCCTATGAAATTAAGTCAGTTTCTTTAATGTGCATTGTTAGCTGAAAATATTCCCCCACTTCCTGCAAAACCAATCGGTATACACAGAGTCTCAACAAACTTAAAGTTTCTAACCATTATTTTGAATTGCATTTCATAGAAAGTGAAACAATTTCGGAACAAACACATTATCCACATGAAATAAGGGAAGATTTAGTATGGCTCAGGGTAATAAACTGCAGTGGGATGGGGTAGCCTGGATGGGTCCCTGTCTGAGGCTGGGCTGTATCCATGGATGCTACCAAGAAGTTCCGCCCAGCATAAAAGTAAGGCCCAGAGCATAGGCACCCTAGCCCCCATGGCCTCCTGCAAGCTTCTCTGCTTACCCGGTGTACCTGATAATTCCTTAAGAGGACATCTTTCACCCAGTCCACAGTTTTAGTTCTCAGCCACTTATTCTGAATTGTTTATTGATGCTTGCCCTCTTTGGCTGTGGAGCCATCCTGCTGCTAACCTCAGTGCTCATTCTGTTTCTACACTTGCTTTCCCCTCTGGACTTTACGATGGGCATTATAGTCCCAGCTGAGCTTCCTTCCATAAGATTTCATTTCACCCAGATAGACGGCTTGTTGACCTCCTTGGTTGAACCCAGGGCTGGTCACTACCCATGTGAGCTCTCTGTCACCGTGGGTATGACACTCACCAGTTTTAGCTTAACTTCCACGGGCAGCCCCTGAACATGGTAACAGATAATAGAGGAAACAGGAGCAAACAGAATCAGGGACCTAAGAACATGGTAACAGGGTTTCTGATGGATGAGCACAGAGCTAGGAAGCAAGGATGGAGAGTAGGGTATCGGTTACTGGACTAGAGTTCAGGTTTGGGCTCTAATTCTTGATAGTAGTGATGGTGAGGGTTCTAGTAGGATCAAGGTTCTAATGGCTCCAGGTTTCCTACAGGCTCATAATAGTAATGCCAATTAGAAAACCTTAACATGCCCATCTCTTTATCTGCAGGATCATAATAGTTACATTCCAGGTAATGAATCCTAGCCATTGTGAGCAGGCAGTCAGTCTATAATCTCTGAAGAAATACAATCATGATCCTTAGTCTGTGGCTAGGTACCTACTGGGTCTCTGATCAGTCTCCCTTGCCTTTCCCTGCAGGTGGCAGGCCTAACTCACCTAGTCCAAAGAAATTATATTAGCCAGGTCTTGGAAATTTTGATGGTTCCAGACATTCTGGACCAGGTCAGTTACAAGCAGCCAGTCTCCTCTTGTGAAACAGCTATAAGGAGGGGTGTCACTTAAGGAAGTGAGTTGAGCAATAGGTGGGTGAGTGAGGACAGCATGGTGGCATGGTCCCCTACACGAGGCAAAAAGGAGTTGAGGGGGAACGGCACTCCCTAGGGACTCAATAAGTAGTTGGGAATGAATGCATGAATAAATCATTCCAATTTTTCCCAGACTCAGGAGGAAGGATCAAGGCTAAAGATTAATTACCCAAACTGACATACTAGGTCATGGTTGAACTATTAGCAGAAGTGACTCAATGTTGAGTCCCATAACGAGAGACGCCTCCTGCTTTGTACCTCTAACCCCTGTCTCTTGGTCTTTGGGGGAAGGTTGAGTTGTGGGAAGGAAGAGGTATGAGGAAACAGCTGGATAGGGCTTTTCAGGGCAATGTTTTTCAGAGCCAACCCATTTCTGGCAAAAAGTATTACTCTCTAGGCAAGTGTCTATTTGCTATGTTGATCTAATACAACATTAACTTCTGAAACAGTTGCACTCACTTTGCCAATTTTCCAAGCTCAAAACAGGAATGGAGTTAATAAAGTAACAGAGGCATTTTGGAGGGTGAAGCTTTAGAAATGCCCACATGTGCATAATTTTCCACTTTCTTCCTAAATTCCTATGCCTGGAAGGAGCCTTAGAAATCTAAGCCTCTTGTTTACAGATGAGAAAACTCAGGTCATGAGAAGTAGAGGATTTGTTCAAAGCCACATGGCTATCTAGGGGAAAAGCCAGGATCAGAATCCAAGATCCCAGACTTCCGGGAAGTGCTGTTTTAATTCTACTCCAGTCTTTTAATTCATGAATGGATACGGTTGAGGGGTTTGGAGATCCTCTCCAGCATCAGGGAGCAATCAGCTTGCTCGGGCACAGACCTCGGCTTTGCCGCAGTGGGCAAGTGCAGCCGTGTAGAATCATGGTCTTCTCTTAAGAGGAGCTTCGAAAGGTTTGACAAAGTATTTGGGAAGTGTTATCTAAGCTGCTGTTTTATTTTACGGCAATTATTTTCTGTTGTGATATTATTTATCATGATAAGCTGGTTCATTCATGTATTCATTCCCCAAATACTTGTGGATATCTATCATGGGCCAGCATCGTTTTAGGGACTGGTGGGAGGGGGAGAGTGGTGGGTACGGCTTCCCTGATCCTTGCCCCTATGGAGCCTTCAGCCTAGTAAAGGGTTTGGGAAGCTGTTTTCCATTTAAGTCCAGTTTGCTATACCTATCCAAAGTCCTCTGTTGGATTAAATCCTTGTCTAGCTCCCTGCCCTGACATTCTGGTTGATAAAGATACACTTCAGAAGAGGAGAACACATGCTTTTCTTAAATTATTTAATCCTTTGTGAAATACTCTTGGTGAAGTAGTGCTACTAACTCAGCAAACAAAGCAAGAGGAGGTTGAAAACCCTTACATGTCAGGAAAGTATAGAAGCTGCCCAAAGCCAGAAGGTGACTTATTTAAGGCCGTGAATGTTGATGAAGTCAAGAAGGGACCCAGATTCCTAGGCTCTCATTTTATGACTCTTTGACAAGAATGGAATCTTCCAAAAATTCAAAAACATTCTAAAAATTTGAAAACACTTCTAAAAACGCAAGTTCTCTCTTTTCACAGTAAGAGACTCTCCTGACAGGACTGTATTACTTGTCCCCATTGAGTCTGTGTGTTTCCTGCTACCATCCTAGCACTTGGCCAACTGCCCTATACAGAGTGGGCACTCAATATAGTTGTTTAATGAACACATGAATGAATGAATGAATGAATGAATGTTATGGACATTGATATAAGGTATTAACTTACTTTGGTCACTCGCAGACATGTGTAAAGCATGGTTTGGAAATTCATTTCACTCACTATGCTCTTAGAAGAGCTTTGCATAAGATTTTTGAAGATTCTGTTAAATTCTACAGGAAAGGGAAATAAAAGCTATTTCTATGTACTTCTCTCTTCACAGGAGAAACTCAAAAATGGGCTCTTGATGTAGCATCAGGTTGGCCTCAGATATAGGCCCACCTTCGAACTGACTTTCACCTTCTGAAGAGAAGGTAGAAATTAAGAATTGTCATGTCTCCTTTTAAAACACTGATAAGGGGGCGCCTGGGTGGCTCAGTTGGTTAAGTGTCTGCCTTTGACTCAGGGTATGATCTCGGAATCCTGGGACTGAGCCCTGTGTTGCGTGGGGAGTCTGCTTATCCCTCTCCCTCTACCTCTCTCCCGTGCTCATGCTCTCTCTCTCTCTCTCAGATAAATAAACAAAACCTTTAAAAAGATAAATAAAATACTGATAAGTCTGGGAGAAACAGAAGGACATTTGAAGGAATGGAAAAATATGGAAATAAGGAGAACTATGTTAGTAAGTTACTGTTTATACAATATTTTCATATCCACGATCTCATTTAGTACTTGAAACAATTCTGAAGATGCTATTATTCCCATTTTACAGATGAACTCACTGAGGCATAAAAGTATACGCTAGAAAATGGCAGAGCCTGCACTCAAAGCTAATTCTCCTTACTTTAGAGCTGGTGCTGTTCCAAGCATTTCACCCTTCTTTGTAAACATGGTGATATCACAGCCACCTGTAAGCATTCAGGCTTTCATCCGCGGATCACGAAGTGGGAGATTTGGTGGTGAGTGTGTCTTAAAAATGATGGATGCTCAACACTGGTGCACATTCCCTATTTTAGTTGACAGCATCACCTTGTGGATGAAAATACATCTGGTGTGTGTTTTTGTTTGTAAATATATGTATACTCTGTCGATTAGGGATAATGAGCCAAGCGATTATGCCGTCAATCAGAATTGTTTAGGGGTTCAAACTTCTTTTCCAGAGTTTATTTTTCAGTAATCAACTATTAAAGCGTGATCACGTACTAACA
>PISX010025368.1:0-27061 GCA_004024625.1 Mellivora capensis | reverse complement strand
GGGGCGCCTGGGTGGCTCAGTGGGTTAAAGCCTCTGCTTTCGGCTCGGGTCATGATCCCAGGGTCCTGGGATCGAGCCCCACATCGGGCTCTCTGCTCCGCGGAGAGCCTGCTTCCTCCTCTCTCTCCCTGCCTGCCTCTCTTGCCTACTTGTAATCTCTGTCTGTCAAAGAAATAAATAAAATCTTAAAAAAAATAAATAAATAAATAAATAAATAAAAGGGAAATTTAAGAGATGAGGGAGTATGTAAGTGGCACAGGATCAGGAATAGTCTCATGGCCTTTCTGTAGAAAAGGGTAAAGGTGTATGTGTGTAAGCAGATGATTTTGTGTATACATGCATGTGCATACTTTTTCTTCCATGTTTATTAACCTTAAAACTATACAAAATCATTTCTTTTTTTTTTTTTAATTTATTTATTTGTCAGAGACAGAGGGAGAGAGAGAGAGCAAGCACAGGCAGACAGAGTGGCAGGCAGAGGCAGAGGGAGAAGCAGGCTCCCTGCCGAGCAAGGAGCCTGATGTGGGACTCAATCCCAGGACGCTGGGATCATGACCTGAGCCAAAGGTAGCCAACTGAGCCACCCAGGCGTCCCTACAAAATCATTTCTAATGCTCTTATCCTGTATTGAATTTCCAAGAGATTTGACTTTCAGGTTAAATTTTAACTAATAATTGAACTAGGTGTCTGGTCTTCTTACAGGGATTGGTCCCTTGTTAGCAGAAAATTGAAAGAACATGAACTTTTACTTTTGAACATAAGTTATTGACATTATTTTTTACTGACATCATAGGGAATTTTATATCCTAAGACCCATGACCCTTCAGACTCATTCAAAAACTGAAGTGTTTTTCTCTCACTGAAGGAGAAAATGAAGAAATTCTCTAGCCCCCCTCTCCAGACTTATCTTCTAAGCATACAGGAATATAGCAAGACTAAAGCAGTCAAATCCAAAAATCAGTGATGGTTCTTAGCTTAGCCAAGCATCAATATGCAACTCCAGTAGGACTTCCAGTATATCAATCTAAAACTTTTAAATATATTTAATATCTAAGATTAGTGAAAAATGAATAAATGAATTACTAATAGCATAAAAAACTTCTTTCACCTGTAATTCTAAAAAGGCTTTTTTAAACTCTCCCCCAGTTCTCAGGTAGAAAAATATGGCTTTGACATGGTGGCTTTTCACTCTAGAACTGGTAAGGTTTATTTTTATAATGATGAATCCTGCACAGTAACTTTATATCATTGTTAATCCATTCATTATCCAGTTTACTTTGTAAGATTAAGCAATTTAGTTTATTTACTCTAATAAAACTGTCCAGAAAATAAGACTCACAATTTAGTTTTCAACTTTGTCCAATAAAATATTACACTGAAATTTTTTCCGTATAAATATAATAGTATTTTTCTGATCTTTTCCTATCTCCAAAAATAGTCACCTATTAATTTATGTATAGTTTTCAAAGGTAATATACAGCAGCTTTAAATGATGCATATATTATTATGAAACAACATCAATGGGTAGGATAGCATAGTTCTCTCTATAAAAACACATGGATTCTAAAAAAATTAAGTCTAAGGCTCACTTTATTATCATAGTAAATATCACATTACTTTGTCTTCTTGGCAGAATGCTACTTGTCTTTGTAGGCCATGATTAAAGGCCATCTCCACTCAAGATAACCCTAACCACCAAAACCAGAAATAACTGCATGTTTCTTTAAGCTTCAATACCTCACAGAATAGTACTAATTATAGTGGATATTTTTCCTTTCATTCAAGCATCAGCTACAAGCTCCTACGATGGTAAAGAACCATGAATTTTATCATCTTCATATTGTCAATGTCTAATACAGTACCTGTCATTTAGTAAGCACTCAACTGTGCTGAAAGAATATCTAAAAAAAAAAAAAATCACCATCATTGTCGTATGTCAATAACCCAAGCCAAAACCAAACAGGACCACACTTGTAATGGTACAACAGTACAAGGTAGATTTATTATATGTTGCAGTAACAGAGGACATACATAAGAAGAAAACATGGGGTATCTCTATAAAAGAGTGTTAGAAATAATTTGTTATAGGATCTGAGCTTTGGTCAGATGATTTGGGTGAAGGTCTAAGGAAGTGAGAATGTCATGTAGATTGGATATTGTCATAAAGCTGGGGAAATTCTATAATTGTGTACTTCAATAAATCTTATCTATTGGAAGGGGCAACTAGTACAAGAATAAAGTTGTAATTGATAAAGAAGTAGCAATCATTCATTTTGGCTGACTGATAAGGCATTGAGTATTTTTGTGGGTGGTAGAGAAAACTTGGTTTTATCTCTTCTTAGGCAAAAAAAAAAAAAAATGAAGTGGTCCTATTTTCTCTCATTTATCATGGTCTCAAGCAAACTTTTCTGAGGTTAGTACTCTGTGAAATTACTTATGCATAACAGACAATAGTACGTCCTAGCTGTGTCAGGTCAGCTTCTGAATGTCAGTAACTACTCTTTTGTTCTCTTCATTCACTTCTATTATCTTAAAATTTAGATAACTATAAAATAAATTTTAAACTACTTACACATAAGATGTTTAAATGGAAGAGACTATAAAATATTTTACAGACTATTGCTGGACAATAGTTATATATAAGATGTAATTTTCTAGAATTATTTTTAGTAAATATGGCTTCAGCCTGCTTTAAATAAAAAATATGGGATATCACTAATAGAAGTGTTTACATGACAAATTGCTTTGTTTTATTTACATTTCTTTTAAGATATATTTCTGTAGAGAGTAAAAACCTTTAGTAAAAAAGTGATTAAAAGTGAGTTGGGGGAGGGGCGCCTAGGTGGCTCAGTGGGTTAAGTCTCTGCCTTAGGCTCAGGTCATGGTCTCAGGGTCCTGGGATCAAGCCCCGCATCGGGCTCTCTGTTCACCAGGGAGCCTGCTTCCCCCTCTCCTTCTGCCTGCCTCTCTGTCTGCTTGTGATCTCTCTCTGTCAAATAAATAAATAAAATCTTAAAAAAAAATGAGTTGGGTGAAATTGGAGGGGGGAGACAAACCATGAGAGACTGTGGACTCTGAGAAACAAACTGAGGGTTTCAGAGGGGAGGGGTTGGGGGGTTGGGTGAAGCTGGTGGTGGGTATTACGGAGGGCGCTTACTGTATGGAGCACTGGGTGTGGTGCATAAACAATGAATGCTGGAACACTGAAAAGAAATAAAATAAAATGAAAAAAATAAAAGTAAGAGAATCATGTTCAGGATATTACCAAGGACAAAACAAGTCCTAACAAATCTCATCAAGGTCACCATGTCTTATTAAACACTGTAAATGTGTAAAAAATTCATAAGATAATAGATACATAACCAAACTTTAAAGGGTGGTATTGATTAATGTTATCACTTTTTAAAAATGTTTATTTATTTATTTATTTATTTATTTATTTAAGAGCAAGTACAAAAGCAGTAGGGAGCAGCAGAGGTGGAGGTTAGGAAGGGAGAAGTATCTCAAGCAAACTCCTCACTGAGCACAGAGCCTGGCATGGGGCTAGATCTCAGGTACCTGAGATCATGACCTGAGCTGAAACCAACAGTCAGAGGCTTAACCAACCAAGCCACCCAGGCACCCCTGATAGATTGTTCTACAGAGTTTATCTTAACTTCATCTCCTCATATTACAAATTTTTGTATTGCTTCTAACTGAAAAAAGACTTTAGCCCTCTAATTTCTTCAGGCTCCTATATCCAGTCAACTTTAAGTTTATTTGCATAGTGCAAATACTGATATACACTGAACACTCAATAAGTTGAACCTTAATTCCAAGCAATAAATTCCAAATTAAAAGTTGTTTTCTCCCTGCTAATGTCTGTCCAATACAGTATCTCTTTTCATTTTCCAATTCTTCTTATCATGCGATAATGCAAATTTTATTTTTTAAAAGATTTTATTTATCTATTTGATACAGAGAGAGAACCCACAAGCAGGTGGGCTGCCAGGGAGTGGTAGGCAGAGAGAGAGGGAGGAGCAGGCTCCCTGCCTAGAAGAGAGCCTGACATGGGACTCCATCCCAGGACCCTGGGATCATGACTTGAGTCAAAGGCAGATGCTTAACTGACAGCCATTCAGGCACCCCAAAAATGCTATTTTAAGTAACTATACAAGCTTAACATATTCTCCTTAATTCACCAAAATTACTCTAGTTATGCTCACTTAAAACTTAAACTGACTTATTGTTATGAGGTCTTCTTTTCCTACTCAATACTTGACCTTTAGTCAGTCATTGGATTCACAGATCATAATGTTTAAGAACATGATTTATAGAGTCTGCTCAGATTTGACTGACAGGTATGAATTCTAGCTCCATCACTTACAAGTTCTCTGAAGTCTCTATGCTACAAGTGGAATATCTGAAAAATGGAAGGAATAATTTTATCTATCTTACAGGATTATAAGGACTAATTGAGATAAAACATTGCAATAAAGCACGTAAAATAGTGCTGGCACACTGTAAGCTCTCGAATATATTCTTACTATCATACTTGCACTTTTTCTATTTAGACTAGATCTCAATTATATTTTGAGAACTCTCATTCTATATTCTATAATTATTTCCTCTATGACTTCACTCATTCATTTTTATTAAATAATCTCTATACCCAACTTGAGGCTCCAACTCATAATCCCAAGATCAATAGTCACATGTTCCACCCAGCACTCAGCCAGCCATGTACCCCTGACTTCACACATTCTATTCCCTGTTTACCCACTATATCTTTCAACTCCAGTTTTATTCCTTATTCAATCCATAATAAGCTTCCTAAAGTTGTAGTCATTTTATAGCAGGACAGTCACATGATTTATTTACATACTTCCTAAGAAACCATTAATTATTTTCCTTCACAAGAATGTAATTAATATTTATAAATTATCTTGAAGCTAAAGCCTCAATTTAATTTCATTTGTTCACTCATTAATTTATGTATTTAATAAATATTTATTGAGTACCTCCACATGGGTATTTTATCTTACACTGTTCACTATTTCCCAAATATTTCCATGTGCTTTCCTTCTTCAATACTTTTCTCATGGTGCTTCCTACCTGTAATGTCCTACTCTCTTCATTTTTAATTGCTCTCTTCTGTTTACCATAGCTTTCTTTCTTGAGCAACAGGAGATGCGGATTCTTCTAATGATAAGCTGTAACACTTTGCTTGCATTTTCTTATTTCTTCTGTATTACTTTTCTCTCTGCCTTATTTTGTGTAACCATTCTGTGATGGACTGACCTAAGCAAATATGGTCATATACAACTATTATACTACTTTTTAATTTTTAAATATGAGGTTGATAAACTTCAGCTATTCCCTGAAATTTCAAGCTTTTAAACTATGTGAATCTCAGAACAAACTCTGCCAAACATGTAAGTACTCATAAACAAGTATTTATTACAAGCAGCCACTATACATTTTATACAACATATTCAGTAAATTCAATAAATTCTAGCTAAGTTTGGGTGTTATAAACACTACCTAATATGAAATGTTTATTCCAGGCATATGCAAGTATTTTCTAACTGAGACTTTTTTAAAATTTTTATGTATTTATTTTACCCTTTAGCTGATATCAGAGAATCAGAATCACTCCTAACGACTGGATACAGAATCATTTAAGGATGAACTTTAGATGCCACCCCTAAGGAAGCATAGAAGACATTTCTCTAGATTCTTAAACTTTATTTTTACAAAGATAAGAAACATGTCTAAAATCTTTTAGTTAATCCATATTTTTAGTACTTTTAATTTCATCAAATTCTATTTCTAATTATAATTATTCTAATTATGATTCTTTTAATTTCAAAAGTAATAAAGCTAGTAAACAAAGTCTGAAGTATTGAGACATGGAAAAGCAACATGTTTACAGTAGCTCTCTTTAGAATGTAGCATATCTGATATCCTAACCATTCATGAAGTATACATTTTGAAGTAGAACAAATGACTGTTCCTAAGGATGTGGAATCAACTGTACATCCATACTTACTATTAGATTCTGATACATCTTAAAGTAAACTACAGACACTGAAAAATAGCCTATTGCAATAAAAACATAACTTTGTAAAAGGTAAAAGCTATATGTTTCTGTTTTATATTCAATGTTATTACTGCCTGCTGGAAAATAGCCATTAATTAAGTACTTACCTACTCAGTGAAATGAGCTGAACAAAATACTGGCATAAAAATCTAATGAGAATAATTTTGCCACATTACTTGGACTAATGATATCCTTATCTTTTTAATCCTGAAAACGGTGTATGCAAACAAGTTATGTGAATGCTTCTTCTAGCCTAAAGGTTTAAATCACTGACAAAGGAAGAGATTTGGAAGATGTTTTCTTTAAAGGTTAATTTCAGGAGCAACCAGGTGGCTCAGTCAGTTAAGTGTCCTACTCTTGATTTCAGCTCAGGTCTTGATCTCAGGGTCTTGAGATCCAGCCCTGCATGGGGTCATACTCTGTGGGGAGTATGCTTAAGGTTCTCTCTCTCCCTCTCCCTCTGTCCTCCACCTATCTCTCCCCAACTAATATGTGTGCTCTCTAAAATAAATAAATACATCTTTAAAAAATAAATAAAGGGTAATTTCAAATCTAGCCTTCTGAAATCACTCTTTACCTCAATTTTCAAGTTATTATTTTTTCAGACTTATTTCTTCAAATTCTATAAAGTCACAATATTATTGTTTCAGCAATGTATTTGAGATGTATATTGGACCTGAAAACAAGTATGTTGTTTCAAAAAGAGGTAGGATAAAATCGGCCACAATAATATGGATTTATCTATTCCCCTATTAATATTTAGTTTGATTTACATACATTTGAGACATTTGTATTAGCTACATACATATCTAAAATTGTTAAATCTTTTGGTGGGTTAATTCTTTTATGTTATAAAATATTCTTCTTTGTCTCTAGTAAGGTCCCTAGTGTTAAAGTCCACTCTACATGTTTTCATCATTGCTATAAGAGCTGTGAAATTTTTTATTTTTTATTTTTTTTAAGATTTTATTTATTTATTGACAGATAGAGAGTACAAGTAGGCAGAGCAGCAGGCAGAGGGAGAGAGAAAAGCAGACTCCCTGCTTAGCAGGGAACCTGATGTGGAGCTCGATCCCAGTACCCTGGGATCGTGACCTGAGCCGAACGCAGCCACTCAACTGACTGAGCCAGCCAGGCGCCCCAAGAGCTGTGAAATTTTTTAGTGGAATATAACAAATTACCAAAAATGGAGCATCTTGAAATAGCACATACTTATTATCTTATAATTTCCAGGGTCAGGAATCCTGGCATAGATTACCTAGGTCCACTGCTAAAAGTATCACATGACTGCATTCAAACTACCATGCTGGCAGGGTCACCATCTGAGCTACTATCTAGAGTCCTTTTCCAGTCTCTCTGCTTATTGTCAGAACTCTCTATCTCTATAACTCCAAGATGGAGGTCACCACTTTCTTATTGGCTCTTGAGTGGGAGTCACTCTGAGTACCTGAAGGATGCTCTCAGGGCCTGACATGAGCACCTTTCACAGCAACTTCCTTCCTCAAAGCTATCAAGGAGTCTCTTTCATTGTTTTCCTTCAAAGAAGGTCTGGATGCTCACTGAAAGGGCTCACAGGATTAAGTCCAGCCTAGCCGCCAGGATCATCACTTTTCGGTTAACTCAAAGTCAATAAATTAAAGACCTTAATTATATCTGGAAATCTCTTTATCATGCTACCCTTCACAGAGTGGAATGCAAACATATTCACAAGACCCACCAACACTAAAGGGGCCCACTTCCTGTGCAATGCAAGGACCTAAGAGCACTTTTTTTTTAAGAACCTAAGAGCACTTTTAATTCCATGTAACTCTCTACCATTTGTACCTTTGTTGTCACATATTTTTAACTCCCAGAAGATGTTACTATCATTTTCTACAGTCAAATTACTTATACTTACAGATTTATCTACTATCTCTTTACAATATTTTCTGCATATCTGTACTTCTATATGCAATAATTTTCCTCCCGCCTTTAGTGATAACTTTAGTATTTCCTTTTGTGCTATATGGTCACCAGTTAATTCTGCCAAATTTTATTTGCTTTATTAACTGGTAGTTAATAAAGCAAATAAGTTGCATATCAGAAGAGTCTAATCTCTTAGGAATGGGCTTGCCATAGTTAGTCCCTACCTCACTCAGTGTTTAGTTAAGAGCAGTGAAAGGATGGCTTTGGGAGTTAAGCATAGATTTCAATCAAGCATAGATTTCAGAGCACAGAACCTGGGCCCTTCAGGCAATCATATTGCCCACAGTTGGGGATTTAAGAGGAGGATTTTTATGGCAGCCATAATTTAGACGTCTATTTTTGTATTTCGTTCTTTCAGAACTTGGATATTATCTGTTGTTTTCTATAGCTGCCATTGCTTCTATCAAGAAATCAGTTCTCAGTCTCATTGTTACTGGTTTGAAAATAAGTAATGTGTCCTTTTTTTTTTTTGGTCAAGTTTTAATATTATTGTCTTTGATTTCTAGGAGTTTTACTATAAAGAGCCAAGATGAGGATTCCTTTGTATCGATCATGTTTGTTGTTTTTAGGACTTCTTTAATCTGGCTTCATAACTTTCTAACTTTAGGAAATTTTTGGCCATTATATATCCAAATCTGACTTGTCAATACCATAAAGTTTTTTGCCCTCTTTCAAAGCCAAGTATATGCACAACATATATTATGCAACTATGCATTATGTCCCCAATGTCTCTCATGACTTTTTCTGTATTTTCCAACCTTTTGTCTTTTTATGTTTCAAAGTGGATATTTTTATATGAGCTAACTTTCCGTTCTCTAATCCTTTCTATTATGTATAATGCAACATTAAACCCATTTGTTGAATAATTTTTAATTCTTGTATTTTTCAATTTTTAGAATTTATTTATTTAAAATGCATAATTTCTAGTTCACTGTTAAAACTATGTTTTGGATTATCTTCTTAAATATTAATCACAGATAATATAAGGTCTATGTTCACTAATTCTAATACTGTCATTGCCTATAGATTCATTTCTATTCTTTTTTTTTTTTACTTATGGCTAAGTTTGGTTGAATGTCATACATTGTGTTGAAAACTGAAGAGGCAGTACAACTTCTTTGGTGGTATTATTTTTCTCAAGATAGGATTAATTTTTGTTTCTCACAGACAGTCAAGTGCTTTTATCTACTCAAAGGTTGAACTGATTTGAAGTTAGGCTTCAACCTTTGTGAAAGATCATCATTTCTAATTTACTCTTTTGTTACCTTTAGCCTTTTGGGTCTCTTGAATGAAAATGTGGAGACCTATCTCTACATTGACATCTAAACCAAAGCCTACCTTCCCCACTCCATTTTAGATTAAGAAAGTTCTCCCTGCTTCTTAGCCTCTGGCTTTGAATCAAAAAATTATTTGAGAAAAAGTAATTCCAAATATTCACCTTCCTACTCTTCTCTTTTTGGGGGGATATTGGTCTTCAAAATCTTGCTACTTTGGTAGTTTTTTGATATTTCCAAACAAATACTACCATTGCTTATTGATATTATTATTATTATTTAGAGTCTTTAGTTCTATTCAGTGGGACAGTTGGTCTGAATAAAGTTGGCACATTATTGTTGGAAGTGGCGATTCCCTTTCAGTAAGTTTTAAATAAGAGAAAAAAATATACATGAAATTTTCCACTCTACTGCAGCAAAATTCAGGACTTTACTGAGATGATAAAAATGTAATAAGATTTTATTTTCCCTTCTTTATCGTAACTCACTGGACTATGATTAATTCTGATTAATAAGATCACACATGGGCAAATGTGTTATAAACCCTATTTAAGTTAACTTATTTTTAAGCAGGAAGGCATGTATTTGACTTCTGTTATATTTTTATATTACCAGTCGAAAGAGAAAAGTATTTGCAAAAACTAGATCACCCTTTTATATTCACTCTATTATATTCTTTCAAATCCAAAATGAGACTATAGCTTAAATATACATATAGGACAGTTAATAATGTGAAAGTACTGACTTAGGTTTAAAATTGCATGCTAAACAGCAAAATTCAGATGGATAGATAGTGAAAATTATATGTCTCATTCTCAATGTAAAGGTCACATTGAGCATTTTTAACCTAAGAGTAGCTATTAAATATAGGCCTAATAATCATCCTATTTAGAAATAAGAGTGTAGATTATAACATAAAAGAAGGCCATTTTATTTGAAATGTATTTTCTGTAATATAAGTATGGGAGCAAATTAAACACATATTACCTAAACATAATTAGCATTTCCAAATGCACTTGAAAAAAATGCATGAGAAATTAAACTAGATATTTGGAAGTCTACAAATTAAACAATTGGAAAGAAACCAAAATGTTATATATGCTATGACTATGTTAAAATATTTTACCTTTAGCCCTGTAAGATAGGCCCATATTGAAACCAATAATCAATCATACTAATCATTGCAGAGAATATTTGGTTTTGGTGACCCACTTTAATTGTGAGGTTGCTTAAATTTTTTAAAAGGTTAGGGTTAAAATTCTAGGTTAATGTATCCCTAAGCATAGGCAAAATTCAATAATAACTATAATTAAACAAAAGAATATACTCCAATAATAGAAACTATATCAATAAAGATTGTTCTCTGCATTCTTAGAAAACAATTGACAATGGTTTTCCTCGAAGACTTGCAATTTTCCTTACCATATAAATCTTCATAAAACTTATTATGTATAAAAATTGCTTGGAGAACTATCATGCATTAATTAGAATGGTTAAAATTTAAAAAAATGAAAATTAAATTTAAAAAGTAAACTAAAAATACCAGTTCCTGATGATAATGATGAATATTTTTATTGCTGATGAAAATACAAAATGGTAGAACCATTTGGAAGACAGTTTAACCATTCTTATAAAGCTAAACATAGCATTACCAGGTGGTCTAGCAATCATGCTCCAAGATATTCATCCAATGAATTTGAAAATGTATGTCTACACAAAAACCTGAATGTTTATAGCAACTGTATTTGTAATCACCCAAAACTGGAGGCAATCATGATGCCCTTCAATTGATGAGTGAATAAACAAACTATTCCTCATTCATACTAAGCAATATTCCTTAGCAAAATACAAGTTATTAGGCCAGGAGAAGACACGGATGAATCCAAAATCCTAAGTTAAAGAAGCCAGTGTGAAAAGGTCATATACTCTATAATTCTGATTATATGACATTCTGGAAAAGACAAACTATAGACATGATAGGGAAAGATCAGTAGTTCCAAGAAAGGCTACAGGTTGAGTAAATGAAGCACAGAGGAGTCTTCCATTAGGCAATGGAAATATTCTGTATGACACACTATAATTGTGAATACACGATAGTATGCATTTTCTAAAATCTATAAAACTTTCCAGCACAAAGAATCAAACCTAATGAAATATAATCATAAAAAATAATTTAGAAACTCAGTGGATTCAAATTTGGAAAGTGTTCTGTTAAAACAATCCTACTGCACTTATAAATGTATAAAACAACTTCAATGAAGGGGATAAAAGAATAACATACTGATCTAAATAACTTCAAAATGAAATATAATCATAAAAAATAATTTAGAAACTCAGTGGATTCAAATTTGGAAAGTGTTCTGTTAAAACAATCTTATTGCACTTACAAATGTATAAAGCAACTTCAATGAAGGGGATAAAAGAATAACGTACTGATCTAAATAACTTCAAAATGAGTCAAGTTGGTAGGACCAAAGGCTAAAGAAGCTGTACAGAAGAAATAAATATATTGGACATTCTCTGTACTATCAACATTAACTCTTCTATAAATCAAAAACTGTACCACCACAGGGACCTAGAAACACTTTATTTAGATAACCTTGTGGTAGGTAAAGAAAGTACAAATACCTTCTAAGGATCATTGGATATAGGGGCTGGACTGGCATTGATATCCAAGGATCTAAAGCACCAAATAGTTTTGCCATTGTTAAAATAAGGTTAGATGCTGGCCAGATAATAAATGCAGTTCTGGGATAAGTCCAACTCAGAGTGAACCTTCTGCATTCACAGACCCACATAGTGGTCATTTCCTCAGTTTCCAAATGTATTAATGGGCTGACTAAACTTGAGAGGAGAACACTCACACTGGTTTTTTTCATCTGTGGGGTAAGTGCCATCAAAGTAGGGAAAACAAAAGGAAATCTTCTGACATTCCTTCACCAAGTTAAGTTAGTATACCAATAATATTACCAGGCACAACTGGTATGATAATGTTATTATTATACCAGTTACTATTATACCACTTATTATTATACTATTATACTATAATTTCTATAATAGTTACTATTAACAGAATTTTTAAAAAACAACAACAAAACAGGATCATCTCAGTAAATTCAAAGTGTTTGACAAATCAGGCATCCATTTTATTATGTTCAATTAGACATCCATTTCCGATAAAGCACCCATTAAACACAGAAATAACTTCATCAACTAATAAAGGGTACCTATAAAAATCTATAGATAGTAACATACTTAATAGTGAAAGACTGAATTCTTTCCTCAAAATAGGAAAAAGACAGGATACCTACTTTCAGCAGGTACCTATTCATCATTATACTAGAGTTTCTAGCTAGTGGCATCACACAAGAAAAATAAATTGAAGGTATTCATATTTGAAAGATAAAAGCAAAACTGTACATATTCACTCACATATGATGTAATTCCATGTCAAAAATCCTAAGGAAATCGCATACATACACACACACAACACTTATTTCCACTCAGAGAATTGATAAACATATTTAATAAGATCACATAAGACCAATATACAAAAATCAATTCTATTTTTATATACTTATAATGAACATTCTGAAAAAGTAATTTAAAATATTCACAATAACAGCAACCAGAATAATACTAAATAATACATTTCACTAAAGAAATGAAGGCAATGAAAATTATAAAAGACTGATTTCAAAAGATCTAAATAAATATCCCATGTTTATGGATTAGAGAACTCACTATTTTTTTATGATGGTAACACTCCCCAAACTTATCTATAGATTCAACAAAATACTGACCAACATATAGGCAGGTATTTTTAATAGAAATTGACAAAGTGGGGGGCACCTGGGTGGCTCAGTGGGTTAAAGCCTCTGCCTTCAGCTTGGGTCATGATTCCAGGGTCCTGGGATCGAGCCCCGCATTGGGCTCTCTGCTCCACGGAGGGCCTGCTTCCTCCTCTCTCTGCCTGCCTCTCTGCCTACTTGTAATCTCTATTAAGTAAAGAAATAAAATCTTAAAAAAAAAAGAAATTGATAAGGTGATTAGTAAAATCCATATACACATGTCATGACTAATAATTTGGAAAAGAACAAAGATGGGGGGCATATACTATCTGATTTCTGAACTTACTATCAAGTTTCAGTAATCAAGACAAAGTTTTTTGGTATAGGCATTAAAACCTAAAGGAATAAAACTCGGAATTCATAAAGTAAACTCTTTAATTTTGGTAATTATTTTTTTGGCAAAGAAACAAACATAATTGGGAAGAGGACAGTCTTTTCAACAAATGGTCGTGGGACAATTAATTACCTCTCTGTAAAAAAAAAAAATGAACTTAGAACCTTACCTCATACTATATACAAAATTTAACTCAAAATAGGTCATACACAGAAATGAAAGATTTAATACTACCAAACTTCCAGAAGAAAATCTAGGAGGTAATCCTCAGGACATTGGAGCAGGCAAAAAGCTCTTAGATACAACACCAAAATAGGATTCAAAAATGTAAACAGTGTTTAATTTAATTTCATCAACACAAAAACTTCTATGCTTCAAAACACATTATTAATAAAACTGAAGACAATCCATATTTGAAAATCATATACCTAATAAAAAATGTGTATCCAAAATATATAAATAACTCTTTCAAATTTATATTTAAAAGACAAAAATTCCAATTAAACAATAGGCAAAAGATTTGAATAAATATTTCATCAAAGAACATATGTGAATGCCTAATATGCCATGAAAAGATGTTCAATATCCTTAGTAATTAGGGAAATGAAATTGAAAAACACTCAGGTATCACTCCACACATATATTAATTGCTATTATCAAAAAGACATTGGGTCGCCTGGGTGGCTCAGTCGGTTAAGCTGCTGCCCTCAGCACAGGTCATGATCCCAGGGTCCTGGGATTGAGTCCCACATCAGGCTCCTTGCTCAGCGGGGAGCCTGCTTCTCTCTGCCTCTGCCTGCCACTACTCTGTCTGCTTGTGCTCTCTCTCTCCCTGACAAATAAATAAAATCTTTAAAAAAATTTTTTAAAAAGACATTAAAAAACAAGTGTTGGTAAGAATTTAGAAAAATAGGTACCTTCAGACACTGGTGGTGGGAATAAAATTGGTTCAGCTATTTTAGAAGAGTTTGGCAGGTTTAACATATTTTAAAGAAAATGTATATATATCATATGGCCCTACCTTTCCATTCCTAGGTATTTACTAAGGAAATATAAAAACTTATGTCCATGCAAAGACTTGTAACATGAACATTCATACTAGCATTGTTCATAACATTCCTAAACTGGAAGCCACCTAAATGTG
The DNA here is from genome assembly GCA_004024625.1 of Mellivora capensis. Taxonomy (NCBI): domain Eukaryota; kingdom Metazoa; phylum Chordata; class Mammalia; order Carnivora; family Mustelidae; genus Mellivora; species Mellivora capensis. Next base: position 12,411 of record PISX010025368.1, on the reverse strand, counting down.
TAGCAACCAGTAAATGGATAAGCACAGTGTGTTATATGCATAGCACATATACCAGATGCAAAGCACTATGTATCATATAATCATATGATTACATTTATACTAATGATCAGGAAAGTCAAAATATAGAAACTGAAAACAGATAATTAGTCGCTGGTGCTCATGAGAGTGGAGATTGCTGGAAATGGGCAGCAGAAAACTATGGGGGTTGGAAATGTTCTAATAGTAGATTGAATAGTAGTGATGGTTACATATATCTACAACTTTACTGAAAAATCATTTAATTATAAATTTATGTCTGAGATTATTGTAGGTAAATGTTAGCTCAATTAAGCCATTAAAAATATATATAACACATACTGGCAGAAAGTGCCAGAGAATAGTGCCACTGTCAAAGAGAGGTGGCCTTGTTCATTATCTCTATCTAATTTACCGGTCTGGCAACTATATACTGTGTGCTTCATTTACTTATCTTCTCCAGGAGTCAATGTACCTGTTACAGGCAGAATAGTCCCTCAAAGATGTTTACTTCTTAATCTCCAGAACCTGTTGACTAGTTAGGTCACCTGGCAAAGGGAAATCAAAGCTGTCCAGACAGAATTAAGATTGCTACATTGCTAACCTTGAGATAGGAAGATTATGCTGAATTATCTAAGAGTGTCCAATGTAACCGCAAGGTTCTAATAAAGTGAAGGAGGCAGGAATGTTAAAGTGACACAGCATGAGGATGACTTCACTGGCTTTGAAAATGGAACAAGGTCCTAAGTCAAGGAATAAGAGCAGCCCCTAGAAGCTGGAGAAGTAAAAATGATTTCTCCCTTAGAGCCTCCAGAACAGAATACAACCCTGCTAACACCTTGATTTTAGCCCAGTGAGACCTACTTCAAACTTTGCCCCCAGAACTGTAAGATAATAAATGTGTGTTGCTTTAAGCCACTGAGAAAGTTGTAATTTTTTTAAAGTACAGTTACAGAAAATGAAACAGCACCCATCCCCCAGCTGCTGGGAATACTGGCTGCTGACTCATACACATGTCCTCTGTTGTATGAACTATCTGGTCCAAAGACTTTTTCCTTCCAGGGATGCCAATGATTAGCAGATACGGGGTTACAAAGGCCTAGTTGTCAGTATATTGTGGGTCAGTCTACCATCCTGTCCAGTCCTACCTTTGTTTTCTTAAAGTTGTACATGCTAAGACCATTTCCCAATAAATTTTCTGCATACAGCTCTCTAGGAATGTGTTTCCTATGTCACAGCTCCATCAAAATGGGCTGAGTGTAGTCTCTTCCTCTCTACTGACAGCTACACAAACATCTATGTCCCAAATTTCGAATTTTTAGAATCTCTAGCTCATAAAAATTTTCCTTAATAGACTATTTTCAGTTTTTCCTTGAGATTGCACATTTTGATTAACACCTACATTCCCAATGAGCACAGTGGTTTTGATGCATACTGATTTTGCTAAATAAGGCATTTTTTAAAGTATTTTCGTGTTTATTCAAAACCACAGGTTTAGAAGGTGAAGTTGCTATCAACAGGTGTGTAGCAAAAACAAAGCCCCCTCTTGACGGTGCTATTGCCACAATTCATTGCAGAAAAACAAACAAAAAAACAAAACCAAAAAAAGCACTTTTAAACAACCACATGAAATATAGAGAGCAAACTGACAATTACCAGAGGGAAGGGAGGTGAGGAAGATGGGGATTAAAGAGTACACTTATCATGTTGAAAAAATAAATAAAATCATTATAAAATAACTTACTAGTTGTTTATGATGTATAGAACCATGCATGGTGGAGGCATAACTGTATTTTTTCTTTGAAACATTATTTTATATTGTTAGTTCAATATTAAATCTGTGTGGGAGATTTCTACAGGACTGATTGGATGTTGTTATGCATTAGGTCCTACTTCTTTTTGAGTGACACCAGTCTAATTAATTGCTGTTCATGCCTCATAGCTATCAGATACTGGGTTTCACATGAATCAACAGTTAATAAAATTCATAAATCTTGGAGAGAGGTCAGGAATCTGAGAAACACTATTATTCCTGCTTAATTTTTACCCTTTGTGAAATACAGATAACCTGAAAAGTGCTGCTCAGATTCATCTACTTTTTTTTTCATTTAATGAGCTTTTATTGAGTACAATCAGGGAATCTTGTTATGTATTTGGCAAAAAGTACATCTTTATTACTGAACTCCTTGTTCAGATGATTTAAAATTAGAACTGAAAGGGACCCTAGAGTGATTAATATGTGTCAAGAAATCTGTTGAGAGAAAAAGTAGACTTCAGTGTCCTTATTCTTTAAGGGAATAAAGCCTTGAAAGTTTATGTGACCCCCAAGGTCATACAGCTAGTGGTTGCAGAGGAAAGATGGAAAGCCAGGTCTAATATTCTTTCCACCAAAAGAACACTTAAAAGCAGAAGAAGAAAGAAGAAGGGAAATCAAGGAGGTTAAATGTATGAGAAAGACTTGACCTGCTGTTGTTGGCTTGAAAATGGAAGGGGCCATGTCAAAAGCTAGAGAAGGAACTGAATTCTGCCACCAAGTGGGGATTTAGAAAGAAGATACCAACCCCCAGATAAAACTGCGATTGTGGCTGACATCCTGATTTCAGCCTTAAGAAACCAACCATGCCATGATGGACTTCTGAACCATGGAAATCTGGGATCATAAATTGATGTTTTAAGCAGCTAAGAGTGTGGTAATTTGTTTTGCAACAATATAAATTGACTTACTTATTCTATTATTTCTACTGCATGACCGATGAGTAAAACATTTCTTCCCAGTGGTCCCTTATTTCACAATTCCTAGATTGGGCCATCAGAAATTTGAAAGGAAGGAACCCCATACATATGGATGATTGAAGAGTAACCAAATGTGGAGCATGAAAGCAAGAATGATGTTGGAGTAACTACTTTTAACTTCTGATTTGGCCAATTATGGAATTGTGATCTTAAGCAAGCCTTTTTCTATTTTCTTTAAGTCTTACATTTCATGGGCAATAAAAAGAAATTATCCACTCCTATTAGCTCTTAGAGTTGTGAGGATAAGTAGAAAAAAAAGTATTTATGAAAGCAAAATGCACATTATATCCAAACCAAAAGACAGAATTCTAAATGAAGAGCTGAGAAGAGGAATGAAAGTGCCCCTAACTATGTCCCTCCCATTGTAGCCTTTGCTAGAAATCTTGACTGTTAACAGAAGAATAGGGTCTTTCCACTCTGGATATCTATATGCACCATTTCTGTAGAGAGATTAACTCCAGCCTTAGAAAGTTGGGACTGGTTTAATCTACATTCACTAATGAGAACTATGGTCAGTAAACTGTTTTCTATTTTCAACATATTTTAGATGTGCAACAAACAGGCTCTGTCTGATATTAAGATCTTCATTGCTAAGAGATAACCGGTTGAGAGATAGATGAAAAGTCTGCTGGTTGCATAGAAACCTAAATGTTGGTCATGTATAACTGACAACTATTGGTCTGAAAACATTAGGGCACAATTTTTAAGGGTGTAAGCTCTGGCAATTGCTAATCTGAGTGCAGATCCTTATCCTGGCACAAACTAACTACACCTTGGATAAAGAATTTAACTTTTCAAAATCTGTAAGCAGGTAGATAATAATACCTCTATCAGTCAAAATTTAACCAGATGTATATTAAGAGATTTATTGCAAATAACTGGCTTCCCAACTGTGGGGTAGCTATGCAAATTTAAATTCCACAGGTAGGAAAACTCTGGGCATGTACTAGATAGCTACTGTCCACAAATGGAATTTCTTCTTCATTAGGATGGCCTCAGCAATTCTGTTAAGGCCCTTCAACTGATTCATTCAGGTTCACACGGTTAACAATATCACATCTTTAAAATATCTTATAGCAATAAATGTTGTCTGAGTAATGGTCCCTACAGCCTAGCCAAGTTTACACATCAGACATCTCGGCACCTAAATCACAGGTCTTCGGAGCATGAAAGAGAATATATGGGTAGGTGCATGCATGTGGGTGTGCGTGCATATGTGCATACAGAGTGGACACCTAGCACATCTTTATGTGTTTTTGAGCAGGTATATATTTTTTTATATATTTGTTTTTGAGTAGGAATATATTATCATTATTACCTGTAAACAAAAGAATGGCAGGAATTACTGAAAAATACTGCACTCTGTGCCTCTCTAAACTAAGGTGCTTTACTGGATGTTTTTCCCCCTATAAGGGGGTGTTTTGCCTCTAGCTGTTGTATTATACAGTTTAATTTGCTAACAGAAGTACTTCTATATTACTTTTGATGGAAAGAATAATTTGGAAGACAATTCCTCATTTCATTGGTACAATATTTTAGTAGTAACATCACCATCAAATTTTTTCTTGGATATGATGGTTTGAACATTTCATTTCCTAATTCACAAGGATTTGGAAAATAATCAATATAGCATATAAAATTGTCAAATTATATTTATAATTATTAATATCATCATAATAAATTATTCAATAGATTGCCCCCATACTCGTTTGTTATCATATCCCTATGCATTCTGGATATTGCCTTGAGAACTTGAAAAGTAATAAGACAATACCATTAACATATTAGTATCTACTCATTTCTGGATAACTAATGAAACTTAGCTAAGAATCATCTATTCATTGCTTCTCAAACTATCCATGCTGCATCATTTTATTTAAAATACCAATATTTTATGGACCAATATTTTTTTTTCATTTAATTTCATTTCTTTTCAGCGTAACAGAATTCATAGTTTTACACCACACCCAGTGCTCCATGCAATGCGTGCCCTCCATAATACCCAACACCTGGCTCCCCCAACCTCCCACTCCCCGCCCCTTCAAAACCCTCAGGTTGTTTTTCAGAGTCCATAGTCTCTCATGGTTCATCTCCCCCCCAATTTCCCTCAACTCCCTTTTCCTCTCCAGCTCCCCATGTCCTCCGTGTTATTTGCTATGCTCCGCAGATAAGTGAAACCATATGATAATTCACTCTCTTTGCTTGACTTATTTCACTCAGCATAATCTCTTCCAGTCCCGTCCATGTTGCTACAAAAGTTGGGTATTCAGGGGCGCCTGGGTGGCTCAGTGGGTTAAAGCCTCTGCTTTCGGCTCGGGTCATGATCCCAGGGTCCTGGGATCGAGCCCCGCATCGGGCTCTCTGCTCAGCGGCGAGCCTGCTTCCTCCTCTCTCTCTCTGCCTGCCTCTCTGCCTGCTTGTGATCTCTGTCTGTCAAATAAATTAAAAAAATACTAAAAAAAAAAAAAAAGTTGGGTATTCATCCTTTCTGATGGAGGCATAAGACTCCATAGTGTATATGGACCACATCTTCCTTATCCATTCGTCTGTTGAAGGGCATCTTGGTTCTTTCCACAGTCTAGCGACTGTGGCCATTGCTGCTATAAACATTGGGGTACAGATGGCCCTTCTTTTCACCACATCTGTATCTTTGGGGTAAATACCCAGTAGCGTAACTGCAGGGTCATAGGGAAGCTCTATTTTTAACTTCTTGAGGAATCTCCACACTGTTCTCCAGAGTGGCTACACCCACGAGCAGTGTAAGAGGGTTCCCCTTTCTCCACATCCTCTCCAACACACATTGTTTCCTGTCTTGCTAATTTTGGCCATTCTAACTGGTGTGAGGTGGTATCTCAATGTGGTTTTAATTTGAATCTCCCTGATGGCTAGTGATGATGAACCAATATATTTTTAAAATAAGTATATATTACTAGGAAAATAAAACAAAAAAACCCACAAAGATGACATTTTGATATATTCAAACATCTTTTATGTTAGAACCACTATATATGCAATTATCTTTCAATAAATATAGTCATACAAGCATAATACAGGAAGAAAGACAAAATGCAAAATTAAATGCTTCTCACTAAAAGTTAATTAAAAGTATACATAGATGCAATTAATTTAGTAAATTGTTATTAAACTTATAATTTTGTTATTAAAAATTGTAAGTTTAAGGAAAAGTTGAATCAACAGTAATGAAAGTTATTTCCATTTTAAACATATATTCACAAATTTTGAATGAACAACATGTATATCAGTATGTGACAGAGGATGATCTATATCAAAACTGCTCCTATATTTTATTTCAAGAGAAATGGCAGTAGGGAGACTGTCTTAAAGAGGTAAGTAGATGGAAATGGCATAAAAGATTTTAAAGCAATTTTGGCAAACTCAGGATAATCACTTGTAACTATTATCCAAAATGCAAGTTATGTTGTATTCTCAAAATATCTTCACCTTATATCTTCAAAATATCACCCCTTCAATAGCTAGGTCCAAAAATTTAAATTACCTACTGAGGGAAGAAATGGATTCAAGGTTTAATACTTTTTGGATTAAAGTTGAAAAATAAATCCTTAATTAACAAATACTGTTATATGAACACATGACAAGTACATAAGGCTCCACATGCAACTCAAAAGATTTAGGCCATGTTCAATGAAATGAGCTCAAAAGCCACAGGATGTGGAAGTAACATAAAACTTCAATAAGAGTGGGTAAATATTCTGAATTTGTACTAATCTCATTGTGGACTGGCAGTAAAAGATAACAAATACTTCATATACTGGCACCAGTCTGGGATCACATCTTTTATTCCAATGTTGCTTTATTCCATAGTTTTGCTGTATAATTTGTGGAAGTCAGGAGTGAGTACAAGCAATATAACTCCTTAGCAATTCTTGTATACTTTCAGGAGTTTCCTAAGTTTGAGTTACTGCCAAAAAGTTTGTATCATAGGTTGTTTTTGCTCCACGTTTTTCTGGAAGCTTGTACAAAATCACCAATTGGTGACCTATTGTATATCTGATTGATCTGTACTACATTTATGAGTTTAGAACTGAGGTATGCTTTGCAAACATATAAAATTAAGAAATATGCAATGACAGGGTACCATTATTACCTTTAAGGTTTTGGTAATATTTTTCATGGCATATGTACATTTAAATTAAATCAAACCTGTATATTAAATGGATTGATTTTTCACATAATTCCCACTTTAATATATTAATAATAAAATATATTAAGTGGTGGAGTATTTTTCCACACACTAACTATTTAATCATCAAAATCTGGTTCATTTAAAACGTAATGTTTATAGTATTTGACTCCTGAATTACTGTGAAATTAAAATGACTACATATATATATATGTGTAAAATAAAATTGTATTTATACATAATACATATATACACACGCACACATACATATAGTTAGGGTGCTAAATGTAAACACTAAATTGGAAGTGATGGCACTCATGGTAAAAATCTTAAAAACACTATATTTGTGAGTGAGTTTGTATATGCTAATTAAATAGTGGCACTCCCAAAGTTATGTTCACCCAGAAGTTCAGAATGTAACGACTAGAAATAAATGCCTTTGCTGATGTAATTAAAGTAAGAATCTTGAGAAGAGATCATCCTAGATTAGGTCAGGCCCTAATTATAATGATGGGTTTTCTTATAAGAGCCAGAAAAGAAGACATGAAGAGACTCGGAGACATGGAGACAGACTAAAGTGATCCATCTACAAGCCAAGGAACACCAAGGACTGCCCACACTCAGTAGAAGCTAGGAGTGAAATCTGAAACGTAATTTTCATCAGACATTCTAGAAAGAACCAACCTTCCCAACACTAATTTTGTACCTTCAGCCTCTAGAACTGTAAAGAATAAACAACTGTTGGGACACCTGGGTGGTTCAGTTGGTTGGACGACTGCCTTCAGCTCAGGTCATGATCCCGGAGTCCCCGGATCGAGTCCTGCATCGGGCTCCCAGCTCCACGGGGAGTCTGCTTCTTCCTCTTTCTCCTCTCTCACTGCCTCTCTCTCAAATAAATAAATAAAATCTTAAAAAAAAAAAAAGAATAAACAACTGTTATTTTCATCCACCAAGGCTGTGGTACTGTCATCCACAATTTTTTGTCCATCTGTACATGTACACACACTATATTACGTGTCTTCTCACTAACAGGGAGAGTCTATTTCTCTGCCTCTTGACTGTTGGTTTGCTCATCCAATTTGTGAGGCTAATGAATCAGGCAGACGTGACAGTGAACCAGTTTTAAGCTCGTCTTCAGAAACCTCACAGATTTTTGTTTGTTCCTTTATGCTTTGGCCAGGCGCATAGTAAGAGGCCCAGTGGGTGCTTGGCAGGCCCACTGGGCCTAAGAAAATGGTAAATAAAAGTGCTCCAGCCACGCCCAGCATAGGTCAGCTGGCTCCTAGTGAACCTACTGTAAACAATAAGTAATTGCTTTTTTTAAGACACTATGTTTCAGTACAGTTTTTACACAGCAACCACTTACCAATACAATAAAAAATTACATCTTTTCAATAACACACTTTTTAAGAACTATTTCAAGTTAATTTAATACTAAATGACCTATTAAGAGGAGTTTTTAATTGGGAGGCAGACAATGGCAATTAAAAAAAATAATCTCTTCTCTAGATTGGCAGGTTCTCGCACAAAGTACTATGAAGTCCTTTTGAAATTAGTAAGAACTGGATTTTGAGATTTTAATGTATCTATCATATGTGCTTATGTCAAGGAGATGATGTTCCATGTCCCAAAATATCTGTATCTCGTCATATTACTCTCGTACTCTACACACTACAGTTCATAAAGGTAAATAGGTAAATTCCAAGTCTCTAAAAAGGTGTTCAAAGCCTTTATGGTCTGGCCCTGTTTATTTACCTGTAGCAGACATTTTTGTGCCTCACATCACATCTCCTCAGCCCAGATGTAGTATCATCTGCAACTACTGTGGAGAGTTTATGAACACCGTTTATTTCTCCAATTCATCTCTTTGTGACAATATCCCATCGTGGGTGTATGCAGCAAATCTTTCACGTGCCTTCCACCCCAGCGATTCCCCTCATGGGGTGGAAGGTGGTGCCAGGCTGGCAGAGATCCTAAGTACATCCTGGAAACATGAAGGAATTAATGCCCAAGACAACCACAGTACAGTGGTTTTTACCTGAGTGCAGGTAAATTTTCTAGCCTTCCTTCCTTTAGGAGGACAATTCTAGGAGATATTATTCACCCTTCTCGGGAGCCCTGATGAAATTGTGTCTTCATTCTACAAAGAAGGAACATTGTTAGTTATTCTGACCTTAACTTTTTCTTCTTGCTTGAATAATCCTTCCAGTTCTTTCACTCTTGCTTCCTGGAATCCCCTTCCAAATAAAGTTTAAGCACCCAAGTCCTTGGCTCAGGCTTTTCTTTAGGAATCCAAACAAAGACTTTCCCTCCAATCTTATCACTTACTCATTTTTTGCCACCTGAGCTATATTACTTATAGTTCCCAATAAGTTCTCACACCCACATATGCTACTTTGCACATTTTACTCATATGACTTTCTAGGACACTCCTTCAAGACCCCATCATTTACCCATCTCTTATTTTTACTCAGTTTTTCTTGTCCATTAAGCACCACCCCTCCCGTGATGTTCCTCCAAAGAAAGAAAGTGACTTTCCTTATTACCATTTATGAATCCATGCATCATTGTACTGATAACCCTGAATAATAAGAAAATATTTGCCTTCAGTTTTTATATCAATCATAGTAAAAAGCAAAAAATCTGCTGTGAAGTGTCAATCCTCCTCTGTTGAACAAATATTTACCAGCCCTGTCCTCAGATACTACATTTGTTGCTCAAAACCATCCTTACTGACAGCCTTGTTTTCATTTTCATTTGCTATGAAGGTCTCTAAACATACCTCTATGTTTCTGGATCAAGCCAGCAACATTGGAAAATTCATTATTTAATCCATCTGTTCATTAATTCAATAATAAAGCTCATTTTGTGTGTCAGGCACTGTAATAAGCACTGAGATACAAGTTAAATTAAGACATTTCCCATGTCTTAAAACAAAACTAAACAAAACAAAATAAAACAAAAAAACAGTAGTGAGATTCAGGTGATGAAGTAAACCCAAAATATAATTATATGCATATTCTTCATAAGAGAAAGTAAGGGCTTTTGAGTCTAGATAGAATTAAAACAAAGCATAATGATGGTAGTTAAGATATGAGAGCTCACCTCTAACGAAGCACACAGCCAAGCAGAGTACCTCAAATGCTAAAAGCAACCCTTTTATCTAAATACATTATTCCCACTGTATTGAATAGAAATTTGTTGTAAAGACAAATTAAGCAATGTGCCCATAATAAAGCAAAAAATTAAGAGTTTATCTGACAATTCGAATTCAGGTTGTCACAATCTATAATTTCTGTTCTTGGACACCACATTTCAGGTATCTAGATACTATATAAGAAATCACAGAAGTGTTCAGGTGAATGAGGAAGGAGAGGAGAATAAACTGGAAAAGTTTGTATGATAGATTAGTTGTTGACAGTTGATAATATTTTGCCCATAATTAACCACAAACACTTAATTGACAGAATTACTCTTTGCTTTTAAAGGGGATTTTTCAAAACAGGAGACACAAAACTGACCAAAGTAGCCATTTCATTTCAGTCTATTCACATGTACTACTAGAATTTTAAATTTTTTTTTAATTTATTTATTTGTCAGAGAGAGAGGGAGAGAGAGAGAACGAGCACAGGCAGACAGAGTGGCAGGCAGAGGCAGACAGAGAAGCAGGCTCCCTGCTGAGCAAGGAGCCCGATGTGGGACTCGATCCCAGGACGCTGGGATCATGACCTGAGCTGAAGGCAGCCGCCCAACCAACTGAGCCACCCAGGCGTCCCCCACTACTAGAATTTTAAAAACAGTATTTTATCTCAGAAGTTTAAAAACAGTATTTATTTTTTAAACTCACAAATGTAACTGCATGACAATAGTGAAATATCATATATTTCCAAAGAAAATTCATTGTTTTGGTAGAAGCCATTCATTGGATATTTCTGAGTTGCTGTTATAGTGGACGCTGAGATGCACTGCCAGGTTTTTCCCTATTATCCTTGTCTTCAGACATAGAACCACCTTGCCCAAAATCATACTGTGGAAATCCCATATGCAAAGACTGCTTGATACGGGACACAAGGGCCAGGCCATATTGCCTCAGTTTGGGGCATATCTTCAAGGTTATCCCAAATCCCAAGTTCTTTATAGCATTGGTTAAGGCCTTTGGTGTGACTATATGGTAGATCAACTTCTCCCTCTGCCTAATTTGCTTCTTTCATGCCCCCAGAGAGAGCACTCCCCAGTAAAATTTCTCCATACAAATCTCTCTATCAGGGTCTGAAATTTGTCTTTCTTTGACTTGCAAACTAAAAGTCTGTTACTCTTTCATGGATACTGCCAGAAGAAACAAGACTTCTATTCCAGAAGCATATGAAGTTTTACTCATGGCAAAGCAAATAGCATGACAATAACAATTGAATCCATTCTCCTATGTCCCCCAAGTCCAAAAGTAGCAAAATTAAGGGTCCGGATGGATGTCTGTACACACAATTGCCTTAGGAAGAGGGACACCGAGATGGGGCACCTACCATTTTATAATAAGAAGTGACTAAGCCTGCTTTCTTTCGTGGAAGGAGACATTATGTCATGCCTCAAGATTCCTTTCTTTATATACAACCTTGAGAAACACCATGTTTAAAAAGTGGTCAGAGCCACATTCTAGACACACCCAGCAAAAACACGCAGGAATGCTGGGGGCCAACTACGGGTTATTCCACTGATAATCTGCATCAGAAAGTGCCTCCCACTTTACTAAATTCCTGTACAAGTTCTAGCAGTTTTGGCGTGGAGTCTTTTGGGGTTTCCAGATAGAGTATCATATCATCTGCAAAGAGTGATAGTTTGACTTCTTCTTTGCCGATTTGGATGCCTTTAATTTCTTTTTGTTGTCTGATTGCTGAGGCTAGGACTTCTAGTACTATGTTGAATAGCAGTGGTGATAATGGCCATCCCTGCTGTGTTCCTGACCTTAACGGAAAAGCTTTCAGTTTTTCTCCATTGAGAATGATATTTGCAGTGGGTTTTTCATAGATGGCTTTGATAATATTGAGGTATGTGCCCTCTATCCCAACACTTTGAAGAGTTTTGATCAGGAGGGGATGCTGTACTTTGTCAAATGCTTTTTCAGCATCTATTGAGAGTATCATGTGGTTCTTGTTCTTTCTTTTATTAATGTGTTGTATTACATTGATTGATTTGCGGATGTTGAACCAACCTTGCAGCCCTGGAATAAATCCCACTTGGTCGTGGTGGATATAAAATCAATGCACAGAAATCAGTTGCATTTCTCTACACCAACAACAAGACAGAAGAAAGAGAAATTAAGGAGTCCATCCCATTTACAATTGCACCCAAAACTATAAGATACCTAGGAATAAACCTAACCAAAGAGGCTAAAAATCTATACTCAGAAAACTATAAAGTACTCATGAAAGAAATTGAGGAAGACA
>PISX010025367.1:0-26275 GCA_004024625.1 Mellivora capensis | reverse complement strand
TATCATGCTTAGTGAAATAAGTCAATCAGAGAAAGACAACTATCATATGATATCCCTGATATGAGGAAGTGGAGATGCAACATGGGGGACTAGGGGGGCAGAAAAAGAAGAAAAGAAACAAGATGGGATTGGGAGGAAGACAAACCATAAGTGACTCTTAATCTCACAAAACAAACTGAGGGTTGCTGGGGGGAGGGGGTCGGGAAAGGTGGGTGGGGGAAAAAAAAAAAAAGAATAACTGACCAACTGAAAAAAAGAAAAATATTTAAAATAGGTATGGCAAGACTATTTCCCTTTCTAACCAGAAAAGATAACCCAGAGAAAAATGAGGACAGGAACCAGCAATTTGCAGAGAAACAGAAAAAAAAAAAAAGACAATGAAAAGGTGTTCACATGTCCATATAAAGAAAGTAAAACAAAGGCATTTCAACCTATCAGACCCGTGTGAGGAAGCCACCGCTCTCATACATATGGTGGTACGACCATTCGCTGGAAGAACCTTTGTGGAGGGCAATTTGGTAATATTTAACAAAACATAAAGCATGTGTAGCTTCCAACCCAGTTATTACTGGGAATTTACCCCATAGCTATATTTGCACGAGTCCACTGTGGTATTTGAGGATATTGCTCGCAGCACTGTTTTTAGTAACAAAAATAAACCATCGAAGTGTATAAACCATCCAAGTGTGCATCATTAAGGGCTCTAATTATAAATATAGCCACATTGTGCCACTGTACTCAGCCTGAAAAAAAATAAGGTTTACCTCTAAGTGCCAATAGGGAAAGATACCAAGATGTGTCATTATGTTAAAAACAAAACAAGGGCGGGCACCTGGGTGGCTCAGTGGGTTAAAGCCTCTGCCTTCGGCTCAGGTCATGATCCCAGGGTCCTGGGATTGAGCCCCACATCGGGCTCTCTGCTCAGCCGGGAGCCTGCTTCCTCCTCTCTCTCTCTCTGCCTGCCTCTCTGCCTGCTTATGATCTCAGTCTGTCAAATAAATAAAATCTTAAAAAAAAAAAAAAAAACCAAGGGCAAGGTGCAGAGAAATATGCAGCGCAGGATCCACATGTAAGATGTGCAAGGGGAGAGACCAGGGCAGGATGCAATGTAGTGAATACAGATACAGGTGTAGTGAAAAGAAGGGCCATATGTACTGCAATGCTCATAGCAGCAATGTCCACAATAGCCAAAACGTGGAAAGAGCAGAGATGCCCTTCAAAGATGAACGGATAAAGAAGATGTGGTCCATATATACAATGGAATATTACTCAATCATAGAAAGGATGAATACTCAACTTTTGCATCAACATGGATGGGACTGGAGGAGATTATGCAGAGTGAAATAAGTTAAGCAGAGCATTATCATATGGTTTCACTTACTTATAGAAAATAAGGAATAACATGGAGAACATCAGGAGAAGGAGGGGAAATTGGAGGGAGAGATGAACCATAAGAGACTGTGGACTCCAAGAAACAAATTGAGGGTTTTTGCGGGGGAGGGGGGGGAGGGGGATGGGTGGGCCTGGTGGTGGGTATTAAGGAGGGCATGTATTGCATGGAGCACTGGGTGTTATATGTAAACAATGAATCTTGGAACACTACATCAAAAACTAATGTACTGGGGTGCCTGGGTGGCTCAGTGGGTTAAGCCTCTGCCTTCAGCTCAGGTCGTGATCTCAGGGTCCTGGGATTGAGCCCCGCTTCGAGTTCTCTGCTCAGTGGGGAGCCTGTTTCCCTTCCCCTCTGCCTCTCTGCCTACTTGTGATCCCTGTCAAATAAATAAATAAAATCTTAAAAAAAAAACAAAAAAAACTAATGTACTATATGGTGACTAACATAATAAAAACAACAACAACAAACAAAAACAAAAAACAAAGAAGGTGTAGTTTCCGTCTCCCATCTACATGGTTTCCCGAGGCCTCTGTGCAGCAATAGGGACAAGGGGGACAAAGACACTTCTGACCAATGATGGGAAACTGGCAGCACACTAGCCCATCTCCTCAAGCTGGGTTTTCAAGCTCCTAAGATAGGAGACATGGGGATGCCAATCAACCAGGCGCACATCTCTGCAGGCGTCTCTCTGTTTAGTAGCGGATAAAGTGTGCACCCCAACCCCAGCAGGCCTGGGACACACAGTCACACTTGTAGATTCACTACTGGACTCACAGCTCAGCCTCAAGCAAATCACCTAGCTGGTCTCTTTGGGCCCCAGTTTCCTCATCCGAAGAAGAATGTGTGTGTGTGCACAGGCATGTGTGGCTGGGGAAGGCTAGGAGAAGATGCTAGAACTGTAGGATTCTAACTGTACTACAGCCTCTGCATACTCATTTTTTTAAAATTTATTTGTCAGAGAGAGAGAGGGAGAGAGAGACAGTGAGCACAGGCAGACAGAGTGGCAGGCAGAGGCAGAGGGAGAAGCAGGCTCCCTGCTTAGCAAGGAGCCTGATGTGGGACTCGATCCCAGGATGCTGGGATCATGACCTGAGCCGAAGGCAGCCGCTTAACCAACTGAGCCACCCAGGCGTCCCTGCATACTCATTTTTTAGAGAAACACTGGTAATTTGGAAATACACTCAAGCCTATCTTATGTTATCTACCCAGGAGCTCAACAAACATACAGGAAATACTACATACCTCAGAAAGAGCTTAGCTGAATTTCTAGAAGCTGAAAAGAAAATCTATCAATGGAGTCCACTAACGTCAAAACTGAAAGAACAGAGTTCATGTTGTTAAAGTAATACATTGAAAGTAATACGTAAAGTAATACATTTCAAGATTTCAGCCCTATTTTTAAGTGACATATAGATATAAAATTTTGTCCATTAGTTACTTTACTACAGTTTTGTCCATCTGAGCCAACCATGGACTCTGTGGTTGTTCTACTGACTCCGAATATTTCCAACAGTGACATGACATGAAGACTAACATTCCAAAATATTTCGTGGTCCAACTCAGGCAAGTGGGGAAATCAAGCTTTTGGAGATTGCAACACCACAACATAATGGAACTTAGGAGCATAGGATATCATGACCATCAAAATTATTCCTATTAGTTACAAACTGACAGGTGTTTCATGACTTAGGTTAATATAATTTTAGGCTTTTCTTACCTAGTTCCATAAATCCATGGTTGTTGATACACAAAAATAACTATCAATCCCAAAGAGACAATACATCACCATAAATTATTTTGTATGGTATGTAAATGCCGGGAGAGGGACTGACTTTTGTTTTTCTCTTTCCATATTTGTCAACAGATTATCTATTCCCCCTTTTCCCTGTTCCCTTTGGACTGAGCACAGACTAAAGGAAAAGTAGGCCAAGTATATTTAATATTTTATACCAAACAAGCTATTTGCTTAAGATGGCTTGGCCAGCCTCGTGTCTGGCACTGAAACCCAGCCCGCCAGTTCCAGTAGGAATTAAACACCAGTCTTACTGGGTGCTCTGCTCCATTGCCCACTAATGCGTGGAAGGGTTACTGGCCAACTTCTTCACATAAAGGCAAAAGTGAGTGTATGTGTGTGAACATGTGTGTGTGCCCACGTGTATGTATGGAGGGATTACAGGGGGGAGCCAGCCACAGCTGCTTAATTTTTGTAAAGCTTTTTTTCCTTAATAGGGAGGAGGGTTGCGGTTACTTACCATCCTCATAAGCTGCTACCGCCAGCGAGCTGTTTATCCTCACAAAGGAGACATATGGCTGCATTCCAGGCTCGTCCTCCTCATACTCTGATTCCAGGAAAGGGGCTGTGTAGTCCCAGGTGCGGGTGTCCCACACCCTCACGTCCCCTGATGTATATCTGGAAAAGAAGAGCACACTTGGTTCCAAATGGGGACTGGAGAGCAGGGCCATCGTAGAGAAAACAGGGAGAACCTTAAAACAATAGAAATAAGATTTGGTCGGTGGGCAACCATTCTTGTAATGTTATTTAGAGGAGTAATTCCAACAGGAGAAAAGGTCACCTAGCTGACAGAAGGCTGTGAACACAGTTCATGCTCTTACACGGCACAAGGGTGACAATTCAAATGAGAACACCGTACTACAAGATTTTGGTATCAAGATCTCCCTTACGCTATCATAACCAATCTAAGGCCTTGCGTTATCCCAGCAAAGGGATCACTAGCAGAAATCTGTAGAGGCCAGAGTATTTACACACATACACAAAAGACAGACCAAGAGAGAAATGCTAAGGACTAATGGTCTTACAGGCGCGAGCTTTCTAATGCCTCATCCATGCATCAGATTTGACTGATTAAAGTCCCTAAAGACTAATTGATTCGCTGAAACAATTAAATCTTGCCTTTAGCAGCCAGACAATGCTGCCTTCTCATGAAAAGCTCTTGCCGAAATGCATGACACTCCCCGGTTTTGCCCACTTAGAAAATAGGAGCACTCACTCTCTCCTATTACTACTGCCACTTCAACAAATGACTCTCTCCATCAAAGCCAAGACAGGGCCAGAACCTGCTCAGACATGAGGCCCCTCAGACACGAGGATAATGGAATGGCCAGATGACGAGGTGGTGTGCTGTCTGCCATCGAAGTATTTATGCTAAGTTCCTTACATCTGCTACAGAGAGTTTGGTTCAACATGTAAATCAGCTAACCACGGGGAGGCATATTAGAAAGGCTTCAAGAGTCTAATGATGTACCCCACAAACACAAAGACAGGCACACGACTTTAAGCAGGTTCACAGTCTTCTAGAAGCCCTGGCCATAGTTCCTTAAGGGTTTCTTAGATCCCACATAAAAACCATAAAGACTCAAGTTAATCTCTGAGATGAATTCAACTACTGAAATCTATCACAAGATACATCTATCAAGTAGTTACAGATCAATCTCTCATGTGAGATTTCTTAAAAAGAAACTAAGACGGACCCCTGGGTGGCTCAGTTAAGCGTCTGGCTTTGGCTCAGGTCCTGAACCCGGAGTCCTGGGATGGAGCCCCACATTGGGTTCCCTGCTCAGCAGGGAGCCTGCTTCTCCCTCTATCCCTCCCCCTGCTTATGGGCACACTCTCTCAAATAAATAAAATCTTTTAAAATATATATATAAAAAAACAACTAAGAACATTCTGATAAAGGAATGCTTCTTTTACTGAATGTGGCAGTAATTCCCTCAAATTATTGATGGTAAATATATACATTATGTGATTCAAAGATGATTCTGTCACACAAATTCCCTCAGTTGGAAAATTCGGCTCTCCCCCTGCAGGACAGTGCCTGGGGAGTGTGCCTGTGGTGTAAAGAGCCAGTAAGAGAGACGCGCTTTCAAAAATTGGGCTGAAGGAAATCTGCATGACAACTGATCCCCCAGTAAATAGGAACGCTCACTCCATGAGTGTTGTTAAGCCTGGCGATGCCCAAGCAAGGGTGGATATTGATCTCACCGTGGCCAAAGCACGACCGCTGGCTCCCAGGTCCTCCAGGCAGCATTCCAGATCATCCTTCTTAATGAAGAACCCTATACAAGAACACACACCACTATGCCAAGTCTACCAGGCTCACCCTGACACGCCAGAAAAGAACTCAGGTATTCCCTGGACTAAGGCCATTTGCTTATAGAGACACTGAACAAAGATAACATGTTTGAATGTCTAGACTGTGCATGATTAGATTCTTAAGCTCTACATGAAAGGAAGGAGCCATTTCAGAAAAGAAAGGTGAGACGGATGGCGACACCATCAGAAATAGGGACAAGGAGTGAAAGGAAGACACAGAAAGCAAATGTAGGGGTCCAAGAACTCTGGGACTTGGAAACGTACTTCCTTTCCTTTGATGCCTGGTACAGCGGCCGCACGCACAGTCTCTCAGGGCCCTTTGTGCACCCCATCGCGGCCCCCTTGGCCAGCAGAGGGGTACAGAGGAAAGCATGTCAGGGCCTAAGCTCCAGCCCCAAAGCCCCTTTACACCGTTCCGAGGCAAAACAACAAAATCAGAACCTGAGAACTGCCGGCCCACAACAACAGGGAGCCCCCCTGAGATACAGCTGCCACTCGCTCTCACTGACAGGGCTCCCACAGAGAAGAGCGCTCTGTTCATGGCTAACCGGTCCTCACAGGGCTTTTCCTCCACAGAAATGTTGTCCCCCTGACCCTGAGATGCCGCAAGTCTAGAATTAAATCCGTGTTCTCCTCAAAAGGTTTCAATTCACCACAAACTAGCCCACTGCTGAAATCCTTTCCTCAGTGACAACATCAGTCCTAGTCCCTGGTACAAAACTGAGAAGCTCCTACACACACACACACCCTGGCCCCACCCACACTGCCCAATGTGTTCTGGTGGCCACGCCCTCCCCGTTTCCTTCCCCAGGGATGCTGCCCCCATCCAAACCGCTCAATGCCTCAGGGCCCCTTAGTCCCAAGCCTCCCCCACCCCATCAGCCCTGCACAAGCCAAGCCCTCAAGAAGTACTTGATGACACAAATAATCATTTTTCCTTCCTCTCTTCCCCTTCCCACTGGACCATGTCTCCCTGTGATCTAGCCTACACCACAGTAGCCTAGACTTTTCTCTCACAGCAACTGTCTGTCTGTCCAGATCCCCAAGAACCCATCAGCTTCTAAGGTCAGGGCTGGGTCTTGCTCATAGCTATGAGCCCAACACTAGAAGTCCTGAGTCAGACTAGAATAGCACTTGACACTTAGAAACCCCTCTAGCTACTCAAGCCTTAACGTCTTATCGATGACATTTTAATTACTGGGCCTAGCACAGAGATCCCTCCACACACTAGCTTCTCTCCCCTGTCTCATTGTCTGGTCTTCCTTAGCATGAACCTGTCTCCGGACAAGTCTGCCATTCCTGGCTTCCATATACTCTTACTGCAGCACCTTTGCTCACATTATCCACCTTTCCGGAGTGTTTTCCCTCCTGCCAACCTAGCCCGGTGGATCCCAATGTTGGCTGCGCATGAGAATCACCTGGGATGCTTTCCAAATTCCTGATATTCAAAGTACACCCAGACCACTGAAGTCTGACTCTGGGAGTGGAGCCAGGCATCAGTGTTTCCAGCGGTTAGGCAAGACTGAGAACCGCTGACACAGCACAAGCCTACCAACCGCTCAATGTTTAGCACAGACCCTCTTCCTCTATGAAGCCTTCTCTGATTCAACTACACTATATCAACTGCTCTGTATCAAAGAAACGGTGTTCATTACCTGCCACATCTCCACTTGATGCTCAGGTCCCGAAGAAGGCCACATGTCAATGCTCTATCTCTACCACAGTGCTTTACACACCGCTAATACACAGTGACCAGAGGGGGTATCCATGAGTAACAACTCGACTGGTATGAGTGGCGCCTCCTCTGACTTCTACTGCCCACCTTCCACTGCTGATGATCAGCGAGACACTCGGAACACACACATCGAGAGGTGTTAAACTCCTTGCATTTACTTCCAAAATGATTAAAATATGTATAAAAGCATAGGCTAAACTATATTATTTTGATAAAGAACACTTTCAAAGATATCCATTTAAATTTAACTCCATTCTTCATGGCCAAAGAGCAGGAGAATAGCATAATGCAAATGACTCAGGAGGCAAAATATAAAAGACTCTATGTCTCTTTTTTGAGGGAAACAAATAATACCGGCTCAGCAAGTACCACGTGATGACTCAGCGCCAGACTCTAGAATCGAAGGCAAGTGAGGGCAGCCTTAGCAGTGGAGATCAGACTCTGTGCTAATGAACTCGTGCTAAAGAAACAGAGATTTTCAGGAGGGTAAAATGATGGCTGGAACAGAGGGAACCGGAACAAACCCTAAATGTGATCTAAAAGTGCTTAACAACATTGGCCAGGAGAAGCAAGAACAGATATCGAAGGGAGGTAGGAAAAAAAGCTGATTTTTCTCCAGAGCTCCAGATGTCTTTATCGCTGCCTAATGACAATTACACTCAACCAATTAAGACGCCACCATGACAGTTGCATTGTCAGTCAGCCTTTGGACCCCAATGTTGATGGCTCTCTAATTAGTGTCTGTGCAAAGTACAACGGCAACTAATATATTAGCTGCTGTGAGAGCACTAAAGGAAAACTAAAGGAATAAGAAGCCTTTTCCAGATGAGTGAGGATGTCCCAGTCCAGGGCACGGACCAGTGAAACTGTATGCCTTCCCAATCTTTTTTACGCTTGGCAGGGTTACCTCCAAATAAATAGGTCAGAGACCACAGCTGATTTTTTGTTGAAAGAATGGGAATAGAGCCTCTCAAGCTCGGCACGCCAGAGCAATTGCCAATTTACAATGATTTACCACCAAAGAGCTTCCATTAACTACTAAGTTTCCAAGAACAGACTACTCATTTGGACTAAGAGGCCCGAAGAAAAAGGAAGAAATGCTGTACGGCTAAAAGCGAAATAAAACAAGCCCCACCTTTAACCTTTCTTGTGGGGAGATGGAAGGGGGTGTTTACATTTTGCTTCCAGGTACCTGAGCTTACTCGCTAAAAACACTTTTTTTTCCAAGGCTCTTCATGACAACCTTGGGGGTTGTTTTGATTTAAGAATGCTGTAAGTAAGGTTAAGTGACTTACCCGAGGTCACAAAAAAATTTTAGTGGCACAGCTGGGATCAAAACAGGTCCCCAGGCTTTCCTCAAACTGCTGCTTAGCTAGTAAGCCAGGCCGCCTCCTCAAATGACAGGGTCTTTAAACAAATATGGCTTTTAAGGACCATCCCCATTGAAGTGCAGTATAAGGAATTTATCATTTTCAATACTGTGACTCAGGCTTGCAGGACACAGCCCGTGAACCTAGCCCATCAATTCGACCACTATCTCTAACTAGAAGGCAAGAAGCCAACAAAAAAGGCACATTATGCTGGCAAGGAGTGTGAGGCCGGGCAGATGCAAGGGTGCCTCCCACACGCGCTTCACAGGTGACGTGGGAGGATGTACAGAAAGGCTGATAGAACTTCAGCCTCTACAGAGCCATATTCATACAACCATCCCCAAACAAAATCACAATTCTATTCTGATCAAGTACTGACAGCAGCCAAAAGGAGCCTCGTCATGAGGCCTCAGGTCAGGACTAGCAAATGGTCTGTGTGTCAAATCCAGTACATGGACTGAGGCTGCCTGCAGCCCTGTGTTGAGAAGGATTCTGAAGCTGAATTCCAGCAGCGTACCAGAAAAGTAAATGCTGTGCTGGACTATTAACGCCTGCCCTTGGTTTGGGACTGAGGAGTGGCAGAATGTAAGCAGGTTATTTGCATCCTTGCCCCATAAAACTCTACCTGGATGGCTCCTCGTCATCCTTCCAGACTCAGCTGAGAAGTCACTTTCCAGGAGAACCCGGCCTGACTGAGCCCGTATTGGGTGCCCTTCCCTAGGGTCTTATGGTGGATGCCTTGCTCCCCCCACCCTAGCATCTCCCACGTTATTCTGTCACTGCTGGGGCTTGAGCCCCTTGCTGCCTGGGAGCAAGGGAGGGATCTGCAGCATTCGTCTGTGCTCAGTAAGTGTTCAATGAATGAATCTACCAGCTTAAATTCAGAGGACAAATCTGGTTTCAAGCCTACCAAGCAATTAGGCAGAGGTCCCCCAAAATGCAGCACCCCACATTTTAAGGACCATTTTTGCCCTCACCGTGCAGAGGCTTTAAGAACTATTTGCATGCTCATTATTTAGTAATAACCAAAGAATACAAATCAATGAAATCAAGAGTATTTACTGTTTTCTATGAAACATGACTGTAGTATTATGCAATTAACAAAATGAACTCAATCCCACAGTGCAGTCTTTCCGCAGAAAAGCTCTACTACAGACATCAAGTGCAGTTTAAGACGCGATTGAAAAATAATGAACATCTTAATGGACCTTACGAGATACATGCACTACACACTTAAAACTGTTTTCCATACATCTTGGTTAATCACAATCAATAGAGTCAGAGTCAATGATGGTTATGCAGAGTTATTGTAGCTGTGGCCCTTCCCATTATTCCTTGGAGAACCAGAGATGGATAAATGCAGTCATGAGTTCACCAGTATTTATTAAGGGTATTCTGGAGCTCCTTCATTAAGGGTATAATAAATGTAATGCTCTCTTCCAGGCTCTTATCAATACCTTACCTCAGACTTATTTACCAGAAGAGCATGTACACCTCACGGCAGAAAATAAATTTTAAAAGTATTTTTAAAAAGAGGTCCCTAACGGGTAATGATCAAATTCCTTATGGCAAACAGTCCAATGTCATAATGAGCAGCAGTACAAAATCTATATAAACCAAGGCTGAAAGAAAAACCAGCAAGAAAAAAAGTTCTTAAAGAAGGAAAAAGATAGAAAGCATGTCCTTCCTAAGTGAGGTGACATCTAACACAACTTTACCACCTGTCTCTATTTACAAAGCACATTATCTTAAGAGTCTCAAAAGCAAGCCACAGGTATTACCCATTTTTATACATTCACCTGAAACTAGCCAACTATTAAACCCCGTCCTTGCCATCTTTAGCTCCTGAGTAGATTTTAAAATTTGGGGCAAATATACACAATTTCAGAGCAAAGTCATATTGTGGCATGGTACATGGTCAATGAAAAGGCACATTTTTAATTACTGGGGAAAAGTGGTGAAAAAATGGCTAAAAGCATGGTATTTCAAGTTACTTTAGATGCAGGAACCATTATTTTCCTACAGTTCTTAATCACAAATGAGAAAATTCCACTGGAAGTGCCAAGCGAACCAAAGATTCAGACATGAGATTTTATGTATATATAAACTGGGAACTCAAAGCTTTGCTTCCCCCCTACAGAACCCTGGGTTGTGTGGACAGACAAAGCTAACAAAGAGAAAAGCCAGAACAACAGCCAGAAGTCACTTGGCTGCTAGAGGGGGGCACCGGCACTCCTTTCACCTGTCTACTTGGGCATAACTGCCTCAAAGGGAACAGAGCTGGATGAAATGCAGGAGACCAAATGAGACAATCATATTCTAAGAGAGAAGAGAGCTGATATTTTGCAACATTAAATGATAATTTTCCTTCCAACCATTCCTGGCAGAGGAGAAACACTGGTACACGGTCACTGTTCCCTCCAGTAAAAGCAGAAACCAGACCCTAAAAAGGCAACATCACAGCAGCAGAAACCAAAGTAGAAACATTTAGGAGTGCTGAGAAAAACCTTGAGGCAAAGAGGTTGCTTGCTATTTTTTAAATCAAAAGGGAGAGGAAAAGGTCCTCTAATGTGACTAGAGAAGTATGCTCTCTTATGCAGACTGAAATGCGTTAGACTTACGAATCTTAAGTAAGGAGGGAGTTTATTGCAAAACACCACCATACTCCTGGGCATCTGGTAAAAGCTTCTGGTGAGCTAATAGCTTAATGGTTAGCAGAGCTGGCACAAGGCCTCCAGTGAGCCCAGCTTGACCTTCTCTTAGAAGCTTTACCTGAGACACTCTCCCCTTCACTAAGTAGCAGTAAAGCAAATATACTTCTGGCGGATCATTCCTAGACCTACAGCTCAGGTTTAGAATGTGGCCTTTCTGAACTCATGATGTCATCTCTTTTCAACGCTCTTAACTTCCAGAGTGCAACTGGGGACAAGAAGAACAGTCGCCACATCACAAAACAGGACAGGCATGTTTTCGTGTGCTCATCTCTTCTGTTCTTTTAATGAGAAACATAATTTGAGAAACATTTCAAAATTCTCAGAGCTGTCATCACCCGAACAAACAAAAACAAAAACCACACTTCCTAATCACTTATTATCAACAAACTTTCCAGATAATCTCTCTTCTAAATACACAGAAAAGCATACACCCACCCTCACTGTGTTTCAGGAGGGTTACCCCATCACAGAGAAAATGCAGCTAGAGGCTGAACTCTGAGACAGATGGGGGGTTTCCAGTATGGACAGCGATGGCTTCTGAACACAAATTTTTCTCCGGTTAAAGAAATGAGAAATTTTGGCTGAAACAACAAAGTAAAGGTTGTGCCTGAATTACTTTGTCACAGTTGCAGGAACTTCTTATCTACCCAGCAAAGACGGCAACTGTGTTTTCTGGAACTTTGCACATCACTGCCAAGTGGCCAAGTGAGACCACAGAAAGGCAAGAAGGGCCACAGGAGGAGCCTGGGCAGGTCAAAGATGCAGTAAAGAGGCTCAGAAAGTGCACGGTCTCAGGAGTGTGAGGAGTTTTCATTCTGTACACACTTTCCTCAAAGTCTGAGTCCTGGGTCCAGTGTTAAGCTCCGAAGGTACAGAGATGCTCAATGCACCACCTCCATCATTTTAAGGATACAGTTAACAAGACCCAACACTGCCAACACGTGGAAGGCGATAGGCCAAGAAAAAGCCACTGGTTTGCAAGCCCTGGTGATCTGAGAGACAGTGTAGCTTGGTGGAAGGCCTGGGATAGAAACCAGACTACAAGAGGTTAAGATGTAAATGTGTCCCCTCTTATTTATCGCACTGACGGAAGGGAGGGAGAGTCAGGAGAGCAGGCTTGTGGGATGGTTTGGAGACTTCAAACCAAAAAGTCAGACTGGAAGGAAGTTGAGAGTTATGAGGGCTTTTTAAAAATAATTTCTTAATCTGGAAAATATGAAAATTCATTCCCCTAAATCCAGTAATTCCACTAATGGGACTCTAGCCTAGAAAAATAATCACATTAAGGGATATAGAAAGATGTAGGACTCTTTATTCTACACATTTATATGCAATTTAAAATTTCTAGAGTTAGCATGTGTTTTTTAAAATATTTTTTTTTTAATTTATGAGAGAGCAAGTGAGAGAGCCCATGAGCAAGGGGAGAGGGATAGGGAGAAACAGACTCCCTGCAGAGCAGGGAGCCACAGGTGGGGCTCTACCCTAGGAGCCTGAGATCATGACCTGGGCTGAAGGCAGACGCTTAACTGACTGAGCCACGCAGGGACCCCAATAAGCACGTGTTTTATAATTTTTCAAGAAGACTGGCAGTACTAAAAAGGGGGTAAATCTGAAAACCCCTACGTAAAATATACACATTTATAACAAGACACGGGAAACGACTTTAATGTCCAATATTAGAGGAATGAAAAAAAATTAAGATACACTGTAGGACTTTTTGTAACAAATCAAAGAAAATAATGAAAAGCATGTAATAACATACAAAAAAAACCTTTACCAGTTTAGTGAGGAATAAAGGCCAAAACAGAACGTAGGTTAGGCTTGTGTAAAAATGTGTATAAAACAATGATCAAATAACTTGCATACACAAAAACCATAACAAGAGCCATGTTAGCATGCTGGTATTTAGGTGGCTTTTTCTCTTCGCTGCTTTCTAACGGTTTTGTAAGAACATGTAAGAACCACCTTTTCGTTTTTTTTTTTTTTAACAGAAAAGAATGATATGTGCCACAAAAGAAAACCCAAAATGAAGCTGTCATAGATGAGCTGTCGGAGTAGCAAACAAGGGCTCAAGAAGGCAGCCCTACCCGCTGGCTTTCCATGTGGACATTGCAGAAGAACAGTGGAGTGGTGCAGTGCACGCCTGACCCTCCCGGCTCCTTAGACCTCCGAGCCTCAGGCAGCCGTGTAAAAGGAGGGTTTTAGAACAGTTAACCTCTACGGTTTCTTCCAGGTTCTGGATGACATGATTCTAAGTGGAAAGGACAAAGAAATCAAGGACCAGACAAATTAGGGATTTCCTCAGGTTTCCACATAACACTGAGTATCTAGGTGGGAGGGGGTTCTGCATATCAAATTATAATGTTTCCTTCAGACAAAACAATGTACAAGCACCGTGGGGCACTGCATATTACACACTAGCTTTAAAAAAAAAAAAAAGATGCTTACAAATTAACAGCAAGAAAATACATGGTTGTGAAGTTAATTATTTCAAAGTAAAGCCACAACAGAAAACAAAAATGTTAATTAAGGCGAAGCTACACTATAAGCTGCAGTCATTTCTCCAGGAGTTAGGAAACAGGCAGATGTTGGGGTGGGGTTAATAGGCCAGGGGGCTGTGGACATCCCTGGGAGGAGACAAGACTGGAGTTGGACCTTAAAGGAGGAGGACTGGGTTTCTTTTTGGGGTGATGAAAATGTTCTGGGATTAGACAGTGGTAGATAGATACACAGTCTAGTGAATATACTAAAAATTACGGACTTCGTCAATTTGAAAGGGTATTTTATGATATCTCAATTAAAAGAGAGAGAGAGAGAGAGAGATGTGGCCAGAGCAATCAGAGACTGTGGGAAAAGTCAAGGGTACCGGAGACAAGCAATCAGGAAAAAGTTAGATTGTAAACAAATTTCAAAGGGCTTGGAACATAAGGAAAAGGTAACTGGAAGTTACCATCCATGAGACCATAAGGGAAACAAAAGACTCATGGGAAAAAGAACAAAAACCGAAAGTTCTGACCACAATATCTTCTTCCTCTGCTGGGAGACAAGCCTGGGGTTAGAGGCGTCATCCTGGTCCTGCTCAGCTGACGAGCACGCTGGGTCCTGGGTGCACTTGACTGCATAAGTGTTTGAAGGTTACTCTGGTTTGAGTGAAAAGAAAAGTAAGGCAGACCCAAGATGGGGTCAACTGTGAGGCTCATTAAGTAATAAAAATTACTCTAGGCAACTCCAAACCAGGAACCTTTTACACAAAGGTGTGAAAAGATGGGGAGAAGCAAGGGGTTCTGCAGTAGCCTTTGCTGCCAACTACAGGAAGTAAACCTAACAGGTTACACAGAACTAAACTGTTCTAGGCACATAAAACTTAAGCCCCTGAATAAATTTTGCCTATGTTCAAAGGGAGAAAAAGGAAATGAAGAAGGAAAAGCAGAGAAACACAGGCTGAGTAGATGGGCGAGAGATGGTGGCGTGGCCAGGGTCTCTGCAAGCAGCTCCTTGGAGATGCAGAGTTGCAGAAAGCCGGGTAAATACAACATTGATCGGGAATGAGGTAACCACAAACACCACTGTCTCAAATGAAAAGGGATTCGAGATCTGACCCAGAAAACAAGCACCGTAACCACCAGATAAAATTTTAATGATAAACACAAGATGCTCTACACACAAGCAAGACTGAAGTACCCGATGCTAGGCCATAAACATAAGGTTCTCTTAGAAAGAGGAGCCGGGAGGAGCCTCTCTGACCCACAGATCACGTTTCATCTTATCGATCCACGAAACTCTGCCATCGCTTTGTGTTGTGCTGGCATAATCTGTAATGTTGAGCAGACCTCAGGGGAACGGGGAGGCAGGAAAAGAAGGGCTGGCATCTGGACACGTGGCCAGCCGGCCTTTGTGAGGGCCACGTCCAGATAAACTCCTACTTGGCTTTGGAGATTAAAGTCTCCTTTATCTCTAACTTCCTTTAGGACTCTCAGTCCAATCTCAACATTCTGTCCTCAAAGGCCTCCTGACACACTGGGAGACCCCTATAAGCTAGAAGGACAGAAGTCCTTTCCGAGTTACCATGGAGCCTTAGAATCTGTAGGCACAAAGGACCTTACGTAGCATGAGCTCTGAGGCCCACATTTCAGCTATGAGAGGCAAAAGCCTAAAGCCGCCCTGATATCTGAATGGACAGAATTCCAGACTTCAGGTCCATTCATCTTTCTAAAAACAGTGGTTCTACAACACTCCCAAGAAGGCATTCAACTCTACATCACGGCAGCAAAAGAAAAGTGTTCTTTCCGGGCGTATCTAGTTTCAAGCAAAAATACTTTTTCTAGGTATGGCAGATCACAAAACACTGTTTGGCGTTTTTAACTCCAATGGTGCTTCTTAAGCAAAGAGTCTTCTTTAAAGAAAAATACTCACCTACTACACCAAGCTGTTCAGGCCAAGATTTGTTTTTGGTTTCCTCCAGACAGGAACCTCTCCTGAGGGGAGCTCACTCCAAAGCCAATTCAGACTCAGGGTTTTAAGTGTCATGGTCTCTACTCAGGGCATTAAATATACAGTGTGGGACTGTAGTTCAAAGACCACTTCTCAATCCAAAGATTGGTCTTCTCACTGTACATTTAAAAAAACCTTTTTGCATCTGTTAGTAAAATAGGAAGAATTCATGAAAGGGGTTTTTGGAACAGTAGCCACAGGAATTTACAGAAGCTAAAATTAAATTTCTTGGTGATGAAGACCACTAAAAAGCTTATTTCAGGACAAGTAGCAAACAGGTGCTGTGTGGTGGGGAAGGAATATCACGTGTGGCCACAGCCCTTTCTCATAACAACAGCTTCGGAACAAGAGAGTAAGAATAGGCTCCGCTTGTGCCAACATGTATTATTCTCGCTTGACTTTTTTATGTCTTCATAAAATACAGACTGTTTGCCTTAATGAAAATCTAACCTAACATGCCACAAGAGTGATTTAAAAGCTAGGAAAGACATATTGAGGCAAATGGATTATAGCTCTACACTCTACACCATTCGCTTCCCACCACTAACTTCAGACTCCTGAATGCTGGACAACAGAATCATGGAGATTTTCCATCAAACCCGGGCTATCATGGGAAGGTACGTGCTCTCAGGGGAAGAGAATGTCACTGGGACTCCAAGGGTGGCCCACGAAAAATGAAAGACCTTAAGATGAAGAGTTAATCATTAAGTGAAAAATTGCGTTCGCTTACCCGGCAATGACAACGCCGTCATGGGAATGCACGTCGCACAAAACCGCGTCAGGAATGTGTTCCAGTTCGCTCACGGCACCTTTGCGGTTCTGTGTAAGGAGAAGGGAGATGCAGTTTATACTGTTCTTGGGATCCCCGGAAGCTGGCATTTCACTTCCAGCTACATTCGACGGCGATTTCTTAGCATTTGATTGTGCTCAAAGTTGCCGGGGCGTTCCAAAGGACAAAGGTGACAACTAATAAGATCAGGTGTTAGCATTTACTGGTTACCGCACACATGAGAAGCACTGAAGAGGGGGGCGGGGGCATGGGACATGCGACTCGCTGCTCCTGGGCTCGAGGGGGTTACAGGATATAAAGGTAATGTGTGAGCACACAACTATGACCCACAGTAGAGGAGCAGTGGCAAGTATCCGAGGAAATACATCATGTGTATTTAGAAAGTTCAGTTCAGAGGATGGAAGGCATTTAATGGTATTTTACCTGTCAGCAGCCCTTATGAACACTCGGGGGATAAAATAAGCAAGAACATACAAAGATAAAATCAGGATGGGGAAAATAAAGACTGCAAGGTCAGAGGTTCATGGAAACAGTAAATTTTTTTTTAGATTATTTATTTGAGAGACAGACTGACACAATGCAAGCTGGGTGTAAGGGAGAGCACACTCCCCGCTGAGCAGACATTTAACCGGCTGAACCACCCAGGCACCCCGGAAACAGTACTTTTTTTTTTTTTTTTAATATTTTTTACTTATTTGACAGAGATCACAAATAGGCAGAGAGGCAGGCAGAGAGAGAGGGGGAAGCAGGTTCTCCGCTGAGCAGAAGCCCGATGTGGGGCTCGATCCCAAGACCCTGAGACCATGACCTGAGCCGAAGGCAGAGGCTTAACCCACTGAGCCACCCAGGTGCCCCAACAGTACTTTTGAAGGGAACCCAAAAACCCATGACAAGTGTTGCTCCTGAGGGGACCAGGTGGCAGGTGGAGAGACGTAAGAGACAGATGTATTTTCTACTCGATGGCCCTCTGTGGGTTTGGAATCATTTGTACAAAGCTCATTACGCGGGACATGGGCCATGCTGTGCAGAAGGAGCGCTCGTCACCCTCACCACAACCTGACGCTGCCATACACAGCAGAAAATGGGAGCACCCGAAGGGAAAGCAACTTGCCCTAACACTACTTTTCATGTTTTGATAGGGCTTTCTTTCTAGAATCCCAGTAAGAATTCCATCACTACAGTTAGCACATGGTTCGTCGTTCCACACTTCACTTATGTAGTCCTCACTGCTAACAGGACCAGGAAATGGGCCAAGACGCTGTGAAGAGTGATTCCAGTTCACCGAATTGGCGATCATTTATGGAGTGCTTACTAAACAAACGGCTGTGTGCTTGTCAGAGGCAACAACGAGACGTTTTGTTCACCTGTACATAACCTGCCACAGTTATGAAGGGCCAGAGTTTGCAGGTGGGTCTCTGAACACCTTCCCTGCTGCCACCTCCAGCGATAAGGAGGAAGCAGCTGCCTCCCTCCGTGGCCTTCTCTAGCACCACAGCGGAAGCAGAAACTCAGCTGTGGTGCTCCTCAGAGTCTGACATCTCTGAATTTGTCACTTTAGCTCCCAGGAACAGTAGTCAAAAATATCCCTCCTTTCCAGAGGCAAAGGCCCCAGTGAATGCCCAACTCGCCAGCTCTCCTTAAATTCCAGCTCCTGCTGCAGGGCTGGACCCGGCTTGTCTAAGGAGCGCCATCACACCTTCACGGCTGCCTCTCACTGAGGTCTCTCATGCCGGCCCAACCACACGGGCAAGAGCGTTGGCAGCCTCCATAGGAGTTTATGACCTGGTGAGCACACAGCTGTGGGGCCCGGGCGCTTCTTATTTAGTGGTGGGGTCATACAGCTCCACGAAAGGATGGCTATGCTAGTTCTCTTGAGAAAGGTAGTTCTCAGCCAGGGGAGATTTTGCCCCCCAGGGGACTCACGACACGTCTGAAGACACTTGCGGTTGTCACGACTTGAGGTAGGTAGAGAATGCTACTGGCATTCACTACGCAGAGGTTAGGGAAGCTGCTCAACATCCTGCCACACACAAGACAGTCCTCACCAAATGTCACTGGTGCTGGGGTCGAGAAACCCTGAATTCAGAAACACTGCTCTTACTAACTCTGCTAGAAACCGTGTGAGTTTGCCCAGATCGAGAGTATCCGTCGCTAATCAGGTTATGAGGTGACCAGGGACAGACAGGCACACAGGCAATCGGTCACCATCAGTAATAAGCAAAAGCTTTTTGATCTCAAAGTCTATTAGGATTGACCTTTCCAGGAGCGGGGAGAGTATGTATGGTCCTACTCTTTCCATACAAGGGACTATCCAGCTACCAGGTGGGAAGAAGCAGCCCCACTGCATGGTCGTCCTGTCATGCCTCAAAGCAGCTTTATGTAATGCTGTTCTTGACAGTTATTTCCCATAGAAACATTCCACTGCGCAAATTCTGAGCTGTGATCTAATATTTCTGTAGAGATTCTGAAGTGATAAATGCTATGGAATCAAGCCAGTGGGTTATGTGAGGGGAGAGAAGACAGGACTTAGAGACATTTAAAACCTCCCTCTTAAAGAGTTACTGGAAATAGCATCTTCAGCTCCTCTTTTGTATTCAGGTGGTGGTCCGTTTCTTGGTCCATCAGTGTCGGCCGAGACGAAAGGAGGCTGCACTGAGCACTAGTCCGGAGAGCCTAACCATCAGAGGGGAGGTGACTGACACCCCAATCTCACCCCTCCTCTCCTAGAGAATAGGATGCTCCCAAACCGTGTGGATGAAAGTGGGGGCAGATACTCTAAAGGTGAACAAAATGGGCGACAAATCACCAGCAGCTGACAGGACTCTCACCACACTCCCCTCTTTGCTTTTGGCAGTTAACCTCAGGCTGTAATTGGAGGGACTCCGGATTTAAGCCAGGGCCTGGATTCCTGTGTCCTTGTAGGCTGTTCTTCTACAGGTAAGGATATTGGCTATTGCCTACCTTCCAGTTGGTTCTTAACATGTGTTCCTTGGCTCGGCACTCCTGGAAGATGAGCTTCCAGCAGGAATAATCAGAGATGCTGCTCTCAGGAAGGTGCCCTTCCTGCTGGCACAGCCTGTACCAGAGCACTTCGTCTTCTGCAATCACCTTCCACGTCTTGCTCACCTAAAACAGAAGTGACACAAATGTCAAATTCTGCAATTAGAGAAGCCCCTTGTCATCCAAAAATCAATCAACACCTTTATTATTGCCCTGAGTTTATGGCAGTATAAAATGTCTCATTAACAAAACACTCTGAGGTGAAAAAAAATACAAGCAAATGTTTCCAGTTTTATTTTTCAAGATTTCAAAACTGTTTTCTACCATTTCATATCACATTTTAGATGACTTGGGTGAATTATTATATAACATGTAAGAAAATACAAATACATAAAAGGCAAAAAATACAAATTGCAACACAGCTATACAATCATACATGGGTTTTCAGACCAGAAACTCTCTACTTTTTACCAAAAGTTTCTTTTACTTGTGTTTCTTTATACACTTGGAGACTGATGACTTCTGAAATAAAAGGCTGTAACAAAATAAATATCCATAATGCAATATTTCTGGTCATATGAGAAAATTAAATTTATATTACACACAAACTTCGACTTTAAATGTATAGATTTAAAAAAAGAAATTTTAACAGAAAACTCAAGCTGTTCACCAGGACTGTAAGATCTGATATACAGAAAATAATGTTGTGTCTGGACAGAATTTCAAATCCCAACAGTATGCAGAGGAAATGGCCATTTCCACTATTAGTATTTTGTCCTCCAAGCCTAACTCTGGGGGATGATGGATTTACTTCCACACAGGACAATGAACAAAGTTGGCTAGAGTGCAAAAGATGGACTCTCTTGGCAATAGGAGAAAATGATCCAGCAGGTCAACATGATCCTGGGTCTGCAGCACATTCTGGGAATGGGGGATTAAGTGCCCAACACTTGCTGCCCATTTAAATATTAAGACTCATTCCTAATAAAATGAAAGTTGTGACCACTGGTCTACAGTAACCTGCACTCCTTAACACTCCCTTGCGGCCACTTCAAGACACCGAATACAGACAAGAAAAGGGAACATGAGGCAAAGTAAGCGAGAGTGCATACAGCATGTGCACAGCAGACTCTCATTACACCAGGGTTCCTCGTTTGATGAAGTACTGATAGGTAGTTAACTTTCAGGATGGCAGAGTAAAGATCTCCAAAAATCTGCTCCTACATGCAAGCAATAAGAATACTGCCAAAAATTGTCAAAAATCAGCTTTTTCAGAACTCTGGCAATTAACTAAAGGCTTTCAACATTTTGAGGAGCATTTATTTCAGAAAAATGGCCACATCTTGGTAAGAACAACCTTCATGTTGTTTTAACTTGCACTAACCCCACCCTCCAGGACCTACCATGTAACTCCAGGTAACTCCATGGTAGCCTTGAAAACCAATAGCTTTACAACTATGGTAGCTATAAAAACCAGTAGCCTAATAGTCACCAAAAGGGCCAGATGGCTTTATAGGTGCTATCCCCAGAGAACTGTCATTATTTGACCTGACAATTTGCTGGAAAGCTCTGTTCTAGAGGCTTGTCTTTATCTGACTGGACTCAAAGCTTCCTCTGTCTTATCTCCACTGCATTTGTCAAAAACAATAAGGGAGAACTGTTTAACACTGTGGCTGCCTGAGGTAACATTAGCAACTGGGGCTAAGAGGATCTGACCAAAAGCTTAGATGGAAAACTAGGGAATGGGATGTCCACAAGGGGCTTTGAAAGGTTCCAATGTATTTCTAGCACTCAAGAATGTCATACAGGGGCACCTGGGTGGCTCAGTGGGTTAAAGCCTTTGCCTTTGGCTCAGGTCATGATTCCAGGGTCCTGGGATGGAGCCCTGCATCGGGCTCTCTGCTCAGCGGGGAGTCTGCTTCCCTTCCTCTCTCTCTGCCTGCTTCTCTGCCTACTTGTGATCTCTGTCAAATAAATAAATAAAAATTTTTTTAAAAAAAGAATGCCATATACATGTGTAGGACTCTGTGTGCAGCCAAGACCTGAGACAGCCCTGATCTCTCACTCTGGCTAACCCTGGAGTTTTCCACAAGCACAAAATGAAAGCTAAAACAGAGTTGTGACCTGCTGACATATTGAAAGCATGCCCCAACATACAGAGAGCGCCTCAGCAAAAACTGGGAGATTTATTGCTTTGACACAGTTAGGGAAATCTCTGTTCAATCACTAGCTAACCACTAAGCTAAATGAGCAGAGAATTCAGTGGTTACAAATGACAAAAAATACAAACTAGAGAATCAGTCCAGAGAAATCACTAATAAATAGCAGCAACAAAGATAACAAAAACTAACCCTCCCAAAGGGAAAGATTCTGATTTCCAGAGTTGCCCATTATTTTAAAAGTCCAGTTTTTAACAAAAAAGGTTGAGTCATGCAAAGAAACAGTAAAATAGGAACTATATACAGGAAGAAAAAGCAGCCAACAGAAACTGTCCCTGAAGTCCAGACTTTGGATTTAGTAAAGACTTTAGATCAGCTATTATAAGTAAGTTCAAAATATTAAAGGAAAGCAGGTTTAGGAAAATAAAGTTATGAACACAATGTTTCATTAAGTACAAAATACAGATAATTCTTTAAAAATAGAAGTTTGGGGCGCCTGGGTGGCTCAGTGGGTTAAGCCTCTGCCTTCGGCTCAGGTCATGATCTCAGGGTCCTGGCATCGAGTCCCGCATCGGGCTCTCTGCTTGGCAGGGAGCCTGCTTCTTCCTCTCTCTGCTTGCCTCTCTGCCTACTTGTAATCTCTGTCAAATAAATAAATAAAATCTTAAAAAAAAAAATAGAAGTTTGAAAGTTGAAAAGTAGAGTAGTAAACAAATAATTCAGATTTGAGCTAAAAGAAGAATCCACAAACTTCAAGTTAATTAAGATTATCCTGTCTAAGAAAAAAGGAAAAACAAAAATAGAAACCCCTCCCATCAAATGAAAAAAAAAATTAACAGAGTCTCAAAGGCTTATGGAATACCTTCTATGTGGACCAACATAGGCATTATGGGAGTCCCATAAGAGAAGGAGAGAAAGAGGTAGAAGGAATATCTAAAGAAATAATGGCTAAAAATTTCCCAAATACAATGAAAAATAAAACAGTTCACCAAACTCCATGAAGGATAAACTCAAAGATTCACACCTTGACACATCATAAGATAGAATCATGAAAGCACCAAAAGAAAAAGACTCCTTGTGTATACTTCTCATTAGAAACCAGGGAGGTCAGAGAGCAGTAGGTTGGCATATTCAAAGTGCTAAAGGAGGAGACTGCCAACCAGTAACTCTATACCTAGCAGAACTATCCTTCAAAATAAGAGAAATTAAATTATGCCAAGATAAACAATAATAAGATAATCAATCACTAGTAGACTTGCTCTATAAGAAATACTAAAGGGATTCCTTTAAACTGAAATACAAGGACACTAGATAGTAACTTAATCCACACTAAGAAGTAAATCAGTAAAGGTCATTACAAGGGTAAATGTAAATGACAGTATACATGTATTTTTTTGCTAGCAACATGTTCTGGTTAAAAAGACAACTGCCTAAAGTATAAAATTGTGTTTACAGGCTTATAACAGAGACATAATTTGCATGAAATAATATACCAAGAAGGGAGAAGGAAGTTATAATGTAGCAGTTTTGGTATACTATTGAAATTAATTTGGCATTAATACAAACTAGATTGTTTTAAGATCCCTGGACAGTCATTAAGAACTTAAAAAGTATACTAAAAGAAACAAAGACATTAAAATAGTATGCTAGAAAAAGATTTAAATACAAAAGGAGGCAGTAATGAAGAAAAAGAAGTACAAAAGAGACCTAAGACATACAGAAAATAGCAAAATGGTAGATATAAACTCTTACCCAGTAATTATATTAAATGTGTAAATGGACTAAGCACTCCAATCAAAAGACAGAGATTGGCAGTTTAAATAAACATGACCTAAGGATATGCTGTCTACAAGAGACATACTTTTTTTTTTTTTTTTAAAGTAAACTCTACACCCAACATGGGGCTCAAACTTGTGACCTGAGATCAAGAGTCGCATGCTGACTGAGACAGCCAGGTGTCCTAAGACATACACACTTTTTATTTTTAAAGGTTCATTTACTTTATCAGAGAGACACCTCTAGGGGTTGTCGGGGAGGGCGTTGGTGGGCAGAGAGTGTCTTAAGCAGACTCCATGCTGAGCCTGAAGCCCACTGTGAAGCTCATTCTCATGACCCCAGCCAAAACCAAGAGCCAGATGCTCAAATGCACCACCCAGGCACCCCATGAGACATACATACTTTAGATTCCCATGCACAAATAGATTAAAAGGATGGAAAAAATATATACTATGCAAACAATACCTGAAAGAGAGCTGAAGTACATATACTAATGCCACTTAAATTTTAGGGGAAAAAAAAATGTTACTGGAGACAGAGGATATTTTTATAATGAGGGCCAATCTATCACAAAGACCTAATCATTGTAAACATATATACCTAAAAACAGAGCCCCCAAATACAAGAAGCAAAATGTGACAAAACTGAAGGGTGAAATGGACAACTCAACAATACCAGAAGATTCTAATACACAGTTTGAATAATGGATAGAATAATTAAGTAGAATATCAGCAAGGAACTATAAGAATTAAACAACACACACACACACACACAGAATTAAACAACACTATAGGGGTGCCTGGGTGGCTCAGTGGGTTAAAACCTCTGCTTTTAGCTCAGGTCATGATCCTGAGGTCGAGCCCTGCATCAGGCCCCTGCTCAGCAGGGAGCCTGCTTCCCCCTCTCTCTCTGCCTATTTGTGATCTCTGTCCAATAAATAAATAAAATCTTTAAAAAAAAGAATTAAACACTATAAACCAACTAGACATAAGAAACATCCATAGAACATTTTACTCAACAATTTGAGCATTATTCTTAAGCTTAATGGAGCATTCTCCAGGATAGACCATATACTATGCTATAAAACAAATCCAAATTCAAAAGAACTAAAAAATTGTACAAAGTATGTTCTTTGACCACAATGAAGTGAAATCAGAAACTGATAACAGAAGGAAATCTGGGAAATTCACAAATGTGTG
Source organism: Mellivora capensis (assembly GCA_004024625.1). NCBI lineage: Eukaryota > Metazoa > Chordata > Mammalia > Carnivora > Mustelidae > Mellivora > Mellivora capensis. The sequence continues at coordinate 1,537 of PISX010025367.1, read as the reverse complement.
GAAATTAAAGAACACACCAACAAATGTTAGCATGCCAAACCACCAATGGGTCAAAGAAGTTACAAAAGAAACTAGAAAATACTCTGCAATGAGTGAAAATGAAAATGTAACATACAAAACCTATGAGGCCCAGTGAAAGCAGTGCTTAGAGGGAAGTATATAGCTATAAACTCATATTTTTAAAAATCTAAAATCCATAGCCTAGCCTACAACTTAAACTAGAAAAAGAAAACTAAACCCAAAGCAAGCAGAAAGAAAAATTACAACAGAAATGAGTGAAATATAAAGAGAAAATGAAGCAAATAAAAGCTGGTTATTTGAAAAGATGACCAAAACTGACAAACCTTCAGCTAGATTGACCAAAGAGGGGGACAAGGGTCGGGGGAGGGGGGGATCAAATTACTAAAATCAAGGAAAGAGGCCATCACTATGAACCACAAAAATGAAAAGGATTATAAAGGAATACTATGAACAATTATATGCCAACAAATTAGATAGACTAGATGAAATGGATAAATGCTTTAAAAAAAAAAAAGGGCACACAAAATATTGAAGTTAACTTATGAAGAAACAAAATCTGAACAGCTCTGTAACAAGTAAAGATGTTACATTATTAATAAAAAACAAAACAAAACTCTGCACAAAGAAAAGCCCAGGCCTAGATGATATCACTGGTGAATTCTAGATGTTTAAAAAGAATTTTTAAAGTGGTTAAAGCTAAATTAGAAGAAATTTTAAAAGAATTCTACCAAATGTTTAAAAAGATTAATGAATAACCAGTAATTCACAAACTCTTCTAAAAAATATAAGAGGGAACATATCTCAACTCATTCTACAAAGCCAGTACTTCTGATACCCAAACCAGACAAAGACTGCACAAGAAAACTACAAACCAATATCCCTGATGAATATACACAAAACTGAATCCAGCAACATCTGAAAAGGGTTATACTTCATGACCACATACAATTTGTCTCAAATACAGGGTCAGCTGAACATACAAACATCAAGGTGATATCCCGATGCTAGGATGAAGGACCAGAACCACAAGCAGTTCTCAAAGATGAACAAACAATGTAAAATTAAAGAGAGTTCTTTATATTCAAAATAAATCTGTACTGTACAAAAGAGTTCAAAGTGGAGTGCCCTTATATAATGTCCCCAAGGAGACCTAAAGTGATATGGATACATATCTGATCAAGTTTTTAGGAACATGCATTTAAGAACATCTGCATTATCCAAGAAGCAGGATGGTATAATAGAAATAGAAATAGCTCCAGTTACAGGGAGCCTGGGTGGCTTAGTCGGTTAAGCGTCTGCCTTTAGCTAAGGTCATGATCCCAGGGATCCCCCATGATCATCCCCAGTGATCCCTGGGATCGAGCCCTGCATCGGGGTCCCCACTCAATAGGTAGCCTCCTCCTCTCTACCACCTGTGCTCTCTACTCAGCAGGGAGTCTGCTTCTCCCTCTGCCCCTGCTCCTGCTTTCTCTTTCTCTCATTCTCTATTGTGCACACTCTAATAAATAAAATATTT